>APFE030015849.1:150307-179849 GCA_000404065.3 Pinus taeda | reverse complement strand
ACCCGATTCTGCTTCCCATATACACAATTTTCACAAAAATCAAAATCCAGAGAGCTATTACTCATACCTTCTACCATACCTTTACCATGAAGTATTTGAATGCCCTTCTCTCCAATATGTCCAAGCCTTTGATGCCATAGCATGGTCTTCTCTCCAGAGACCACTAGATTTTCTGCTCCATTTTTAGGAATCGTAGAACTATTGCACCCGTCAACAACAGTGCTACCTTGCATCTTGTACAAAATTCCAATCTGAACTCCCCGCATTAATACCAGTGCTCCTCGAACCATCTTGTAGGTATCCTTTTAGGAAACTGTCTTTACACCTGCATCATCCAACTTGCTTACAGAAATCAGATTTCTGGCCAATGCAGGAATATGCAGAACACCCGGAAGGGTTCTAACCCTTCCACCTTGCAACTTCAACTTTTCTTTTCCACAACCAATGATTCTAGCCTTCCTATCATCTCCTAAGAAGACATCACCACCATCGTATTTCTCATACTCACAGAACCACTCTCTATGGGGAGTGAAGTGAAAGGATGCACCTGAGTCAATTAACCATGCCTCATGATCTCATGTGTACTTGAAGAAGCCAAGTACACATCCCCACCTTCATTTGAGGTGGTTTTCGCCTCTGCATAAGGAGATCATCAGATCCTTTTCCTTTATTAGGAGCTTTAGATTTACACTCCCTTCTGAAGTGCCCTTCCTTTCTGCATTTCCAGCACACCACCTTTGTAGGTTTTCCTGGAGATTTAGATCTCCCTCTAGATTTATATCTCCACTCGATGACTTATTTTTGTTTCTGTTCTGGGACCTTCCTCGTACAGACAAGGCATCACCATTCTGGTTGTCCATATTTTTCCATCTCATCTCCTCCGTCAGCAAGGCTGAGACTATTTCATCAAACTGCAAAGCAGTTGCATTGCTACCTATTGCAATAACCAGACTATCGCATGAGTCTGGTAGAGAACACAACTAATGCACTTATCTTCATCTCAAATTTTAATATCAACAGATGATAACTGACTTACCACAGTATTAAACGCATTCAGATGCTCTGTGACTGAGTCTCCATCTTTTATCCTCAGGTTATACATTTTTTTCCGCTGGAATAGTTTATTCACTAGAGACTTAGATTGGTACAAAGTCCCTAACTTGTCCCATAGAGCCTTCTCCGTAGCTTCCTCTGATACATTCAACAATACTGAATCTGAGACACTTAATCATATTGTGCTCTTTGCCTTCTGATCCAACTTCTTCCATTCTTCATCGGTCACTCCTGTTGGTTTAGTACCCGGATCTACCGCGATCCACTGATCTTTATCCACCAACAGGTCCTCCATCTTGAGTTTCCACAACTCAAAACTCTGAACATTGAACTTCTCAATCTCTATCTTTCCGCTGCTCGCCATCTTCTTTCACCACCAGAATCGATCTCGCAGATCTCCCACTGAACAGGGTCTACCACAGGCCTGAGCGAAACCCCTCAGCAACAAAGGCATCCCCTTGAAGCCAAAACAGCTCTGATACCAAATGTAGGTTTTAACCCCGTACAGAAATTACTTGCATATGAACTCTAAATCACAGAAAAAATAAAAATGCGAGAGAATAACACATAAAACACATATACACAGAGATTTCCCACTGGATCCCAAAACCAGGACTACCAGCTTGATTTTTCATTATGTTCCTTTCAATGTTATGATACATATTTATACATGTCGAAGCATCCAATACCATGGACCGAAAACCATCGCGTCCAAAACCATGGACCGAAAAACCATAGGTAGGTTTGCCCAACCTAATATACAGTCCAAAAATTCTTTTCCCGGGGCGCTACCCCAGACCCCGTAGAAGGGGGCTACCCACCCCCCTCAAACATCCCAGATAAGGGGGGTTGTCGCCCCCCTGTGACCCCCCCGCTGCGTAATCGGCGCAACGAAGGGGGGGCTCCGCCCCCCCTCTAACCCCCCAGTTCACTACGTAGGTTAGTCATGGAAAGAATATAACACAACCCAACATGTATTTGGGTCTTCGCTCTAGACAAGCTTATGGAGAAAGTTCCAAAGTTGCCATGAAGGCCATTGGAACAACTCCAAGAAGGAGTTGCATTACAAAGTGTGAAGATTGTATTCAGGAAGAATTTAATAGCTTGAAACATCATTTGCAGGATGCAGGTGTTCAGAAGCACACACTTGAACTACAGAGATGGGGAGACTCCAACAACCTTGAAGAGGTTGATGGTGTTCCAAAGGAAGCCACTTCTTCATTTGCTCCACCTCCGCATGATGAAAATAAAGGTAAAAGAGAAAGGTATAAATCTGGTTCCAAACATTTTCCTTTGATTGTGCAAAGCATGATAAATTTCTAGATATGTATGGGAAAAGAATTGCACGTTCCTTTTGTGGGTTGGATAACCATAATGTTTCTAGATGTTGGAAGATAATGGCCACACACAGGAATAAGAAGAAGGAAAGGAATCAAAAAGCCAAAGGTCCATTGCACAAGGCAAATCATGTTGTCAAGAGGATGCACATGCAGTGCACTTACTACCATGAGCAAGGGCATCTTGCTACAAAATGTTGGATACTAAATCCAAAAAAGCTGAAGAAAGTGGAAAGAGAAGATATCAG
This sequence comes from Pinus taeda, assembly GCA_000404065.3. Taxonomy (NCBI): domain Eukaryota; kingdom Viridiplantae; phylum Streptophyta; class Pinopsida; order Pinales; family Pinaceae; genus Pinus; species Pinus taeda. The sequence goes on along the minus strand of APFE030015849.1, from coordinate 177,211 downwards.
AAATGGAAAGGAATATTCCATGAGTAATGTGTCTCAAAATGATTCACATGATGATGCTCATGTGCAGACAAAGGTAGTACCTTTGAAAGGGATTGGTAAGGAATGATTAGAGTTCTTATCTAATTGAGAGTACATTTCTATTAATGCATCTACATTATATTTCATTTCAGCTTCAAAAGTATAGTGTGCTTAAGAGAAAGTTGAAGGATGAAATGGATGCATGAGCATGAGATGCATGAACATAGGGATGTTGATGATTTCCTTGTTTTTGAACATGTACGTGTAATTAACTTGCATGGTTGATTACTTTGATATGCATGTGATGCCATGTTGACTTGGGATAAGCTAACCTGGTCTTCAAATGGAGATAATGATGAAGTGTTTCGTCTTTTGAAAAAGAGTCTGAATGGTCTTTTTCTACATGCTTGACTTGAAGGGTCATTTGTTTAAAGGCATGTTTTGCGGGCTTGTTATCTAGTCCATAATTTTTATGCAGATGGAGATATGGAGGTGTTCTCAAGCTGTGAAATCTGTTTCTTTTGTTGAAGCGGAAGTTTAGGCCATCTAGTTATTGTCTGTATTTTTGTTTTTGTTAACAGTTGTTGTTGACAACTTTTCAAACAAGTACAAATGAATGTTTCATGAAGCAGGTGTACTTCACATTTGCTGAGCCACCATGGATCAATGATCAAAGAAAATAAGCTCAAGCTACCTTCTATAACCATTTCAGAAGGAGTTCTACAAGAAGGCAAGGAGGAAGACATTTCTTCCCAGGAAGACCAACCCATCCAAGAAGGGAAGTGGTAAGAAACTGTTGGTTCAGAGGCACTATGTAAAGCCAAGTGTAGGGAGGCTAAAAGAAGAGGGTGAGTCACTCTCATTTACTATTTAGATCAGTATATTAGTCTTTTGGAGACCAAAGTTCTTTTAGTGGGAAGGCATGATCCAAAAATGGATCCTGGATAAACCTCTAAGTCTAAAAGACTTCATATAAGAGGTAAAAGGTGCCAAATGGCACAAATACTTTGTAAATCAGAGGAAAATGAAAGTTGCAGACTGCTCTTAGAAATAGTCTCATTGCAGAGATCTCTTCATTTTGAATCCAACACAACTTGAATGGGTGAAAACGGACTTCAGATGAAGAAGTTATCGCAGGAAGAAGTTTCCCTTTATCCTTTGAAAAAGAGGCAAAAATCCTTTAAAAATGGGCAAAAGACCCTTATAAGGGAAAATCACATCACATAAGGCAAAGAGGAGAAGTTAAATTTAGGTGGAAGGCACCCTCGATTATTGACATCCGATGATCAGATCGGTGGGTTGAATCAGAGGCAGGCAGTGTATATGCAAGGCAAAGGTCTCGAGCCGATGCGATGGTGCGATCGTCGAAATTGGCGAATCGCAGTCAGTGATACCACAAGGCAAAGGTGGGACCCCAGATGATGCAATATTGCAATCGTTGATATCGATGGATTGCAATCAGAGTTACATAGAGGAGCGGCCATACACACATATATACATATGCAATCTGATCGCTGAACCTGATAGCACTTTAAAACGATATTCTAGAAACATTTCAAATTTGATATAAAGCCATTTCTATAGGATTTTGCGATATTTTAATGTATTTCTAAAATAAAAAGGGGCAGGCCATTTGCGACTTACAATAGCAACTCATAGGTGGACCCAATAGGAGAATAGACTGGATTTAAGGACATTTGAAGTTTTGATGAACAGTATTTTTGGTCGATTTTCACAATTTGAATAAATTTCTGTGTTAATAGAAAGCAGCCGTTTCAAGGATTTCAAAGGCCCAATGCCCTCATCCATCATAGATTAGGTGTCTTCCTCCCCTGAATGCATTATGTAATGATTATTTAACGCTAGAAGAAGGATTTGAGAGGGCAAAGGTCGAGATCCAGATGGCAGTCAAACGGATAATGCGCAGGGAAGCCAAAGAGACACAAAAGGATGATTTCACATAGAGAAATGGCTGGGGTATCCAAAAAGCTAGAAGCTCACCTCAAAGGAGTCAGAGAGATCAATGAAAGGTTGAATTCTGAAACTAGTAGTAGAGAGACGAGAGAGTAGAGAGAGCCAAAGAGCTACTGCGCAGAGCAGCTGAGGGACCCTTTAGGGTCTCTTGAAGTTCAAGTGAAAAGTGAGAGATTTGAAGGTTGTAGAGGGCCAAGAAGCCAAAGCCGAAGAGCCAAAGCCAAAGCCAGAGTGAGAGAGCCAGAGCCAGAGCCAAAGATGAGAGCTAGGAAGCCGAGAGCTTCAAGAGCTAGGGAATAACATGGTGCCTAAACTCACTGTTTATATGTATAACAGCAGGAGTTAAGCCAAGATCTTGTAAAAAAGACTTGTATCATAATCCTAGAGAGCCTAGTTGAGTTGACTAGAGCTCATGAAGATGTAGCCCAAGAGTTGTGGGTGAATGCCTAATTAAATTGTTGTTCTGTGTGTTTTGTTTATTGTTGCATTAGTATTTATTGTATGTATTTACATTTCAGCATACACAATAGATTTTAAAGCACATAAACAACCAACAATAAATATAAAAATACACCTATATTTTCAAGAATTTCTTAATTCCGCATTGGTTAATCAATAAGACTTGGGAAATTTAAAGTTTTGGAAGTGGGAGAGGTTCTTGTAAGTTAGACAAGAAGCCTAAGTGCCCCTTTTTTAGATCAGCAGCCTGCACTACATAGGTTGTTTCCAAAATGGCTGGAAGTTTATGGTTTTGTTGGTTGGTGAAACTAACTATGAATGTAGGTCCAGACCCCCTCAAGCCAACATGACCATGCATGCAGTTTCGATGCAATTTCTAATGCTATAAAGTATGAGCAAGTGCCTTGCCTCCTTGCAAGTTGGTGAAGGTTTTTGTGCCTGATACAGAATCCTTGCACTCCAATCAAGGGACCTCTTTCATCCACTCCCTATCCAAACCCTGCACACAAACACAAACAAACAAAGATGACAAGTGATTTTCTGCGGAAGATCGTCATCTCAAAACATCTAGAAATCACACATATAAATTACTGCAAAACTGATATAAGGGGAAGGAATATAAATTTGTATTAACCATATAAATGAAAATATATATATATAACTTCAACAAATAATATCCTCTCCTCCATTCTATAGTATGGTCTCCTCTCCCAATACAATAGAGCTCTCATACTATAGTTTGGATATCTCCCTCCTTCCCCCCTCTCCTCTTGGTTCGATTATACATGTTCATTCTATCCTTTGGGAGAATGTATGTAGACACCTAGGGGTTTGAGAAGTTAGGAAAATTATACAATAATGGACCCGTAGCCAACTCACACACAAGATGGTAAAGTCAATCTCCTTGGGAATGGAAAACTCTAGAAAACAATTTCACAGTTATGAGCTCTTTCTCAATTATCTCAATTATGAAATAAGTATTATCTCATAATTATAATATTTTGGCACATTAATTATGAGAAATTTCTCAATTATGTAATTTCACCCTTTTAACATGGGATAATTCTCACATAAGTAAAGAAAAGGTGAAAAGGGATGCATTTTAGGCAAACAAATGAGGTAAGTCGATATGGAGTTTCTATCACTACAATAGATTGGAAAATAGGGTTATAACACATTCCACCATCTAAGAATAATGTGTTTCATAAAAATAGCAAGCATATTGATACAATATATCACATTACTAGAGAACTTATGAAAATTGAAAAGGTCTACTTGAAGCCTTATAAATCAATTAATCAATTGGCAAATATATTCACTAAACATTGCAAAAGATGTATTTGAGTTTCATAGAGGAAACTTGGGTGTTGTAAGCCTAGCAGAGACTAAGACCAGTAGGCATGTTTGAGTTGTCATGATTCATTTCTTAGTTTAGCGGTCATAATTAAGGGGGGGCGTTAAAGATACCTAATTACTCCCGCATAGAGAATTGTCTAAAATTAGAGAGTCAGTTAACTAAGTTAATTTGAGTCAAGTCGAGTCTTATTTTGTGTAAATTTGAATTTAGTGTGTGGCTGCATGTCAAATTTATTCGCTACTTGATAAAGGTTAAATACCCCTCATCGAGCTCATTGTAATCATCAATTTTTGTGTGCTCAATTGAAGAGTCGCAGCTTGTGTTATTGTGTGTGAATTTTGGGTTATTTTATGCATTTCCTCCTTTGCCTTTCCAACAAATTGTTATTAAAGAAAGGTTCAAAAGAGCCATGGGATAGTGGATTAGAAACAATCTATTAGAGAGAAGAGAAAATTATTTTTTTCTCTTAGTTGAGATATAACACACCTTGCAGTGGTAGTCAGGGCATTCTAGTGCAAGAGACACTTGTGGAGAAACGTGTTAAATCACCCAAACTTAATTTGAAAATTGATAATGCATGCTTCACATGGCATCAATAGTGTTAGACCACTTACACGAACTACCCTTATCATGAATCTTGTTAGTACACAAGCCATCATCAAATGAGGTGCCTTAATAGAGTGAAGAGCATTTTTTAAAAATTTGCAAAGTTAAGTCTGATTTTGTTTATATGGTGAGAGGATTTTTAAATCCCATAGTCTTTTTTATACGTTGAGTGGGGTTACTCAAAATACTTAAGAGACACTTTTATTATTAAAAGGGAGCATTCAAATTTAAAGGGTGTTTATTTATAAAGGCTTTGGAAAGGTTTAAAAAATGAAAATTAATAACAACAAAAGAGATTGAAGTTTGATTAAAAGCTCTAAAAAATTTATAAAAGGGCTTTGTAAAGAAGGCATTTTTTAGATTATTTTTTTTTCTTCTGTAGAAACAAAAAGGGGATTTTATTATTTAAAAAGAAAATTTTTAAATATGTATTTATGTAACTTCCAATCAGAGTTTCCTCCATTTGCAGGGAAGAGTTATGATGTATTTTCCATTAATATGGACACAACATTAAAGGCACATGATTTTTGCGAATATGTCACGGACCAACTTCTAGAACATCAGAATGAAGCAGAAGAAAGAGATCTCACTAATGCAGAGAGGGAGCAATGGAAGAAAGACAAAAAGAAGAATGTGCAAGTGTTGCAGCTTATCCAACAAGGCATGGATCGAGCACTGTCCCAAAAAATTATGATCATGTCTTCTACAAAGACATCATGGGAGACTCTAGACACAAGTTATAAAGGTATGGCCAAAGTCAATATTGTTAAGTTGTAGAATACTAGATGAGATTTTGAAATTTTTTAGAAGAAGGAAATAGAGGACATTGATTCATTCATGAATTGGGTCTAAACTATCGTAAATTAGTTAAGAATTTATGGTGATGACATTAAATATAAAATGGTGGTTGAGAAGGTGCTCACATATTTTTCTACCAAATTTGACATTGTGGTAGCAGCTATAGAAAAAGCCAAGGATTTAAAAATGTTGATAGTTCATGAGTTGATGGGATAACTTCCATCTGATAAGGGAAGAAAAAACAAAAATAAGGATTCCACTTTAGAAAATAGTATCAAAAGTGAGGTTTTTATCTCAAGAGACAGATGTCGAGGTAGAGGTACATCGAGATGCGGAGGATGAGGCGAAATACATGGTGCTCAAAGATATGGTAGAGAAGGACATGAACATGAAAGTGGAAGCAATAGCATAAGCTCCACCAACAATCAAAGAGTCAAAAAATCAAAGGTGACATGTTATTACAACAATAAATTTGGTCATTATGCTCATGATTACAAGAAGAGGATAGCTGATCAAGGAAAGCAGAGTGTTAATATCAGTACAGAGAATGGTGACTCAATCTTCCTATATTTCCATACCATGCATTAACCTTTTGATCATGCGAGGCTATTATATAGTGGTTGCAGTAAACACATGATAGTAAACAAGAATTTGGTTTCAAATATACATCAATATCTGAAGAAAGAGGTAATGTTGGGCACTAACAAGACTATGGATGCAAATGGAAAAGGAGTTGTAAACATTTTGACCAAGTAGGGAAAGTGTTAGCACTCTATGAATTCATTTAGGCTATGGAAAGGGTCACAGAGGTAACCACAAACTGTCATTGGCTAGAAACTAGTATTTTCTAGTTAGAGGGCACTCCCTCACTCGAAAAACCTAAAACTTAGAGACTTTTAAGCACATATTTTGACAGAGACCAGATATGAAGAGGATTTTAAGAGTTTATTGGAATTTGGTGAACGGTTCTAGAATATGGATGCATATGATCATACAATTACTAGCTCATCATACCTATGCATATACCAAACAATTACATGCATAAAAGCCTTTCTAGCATGTACTTTGAAAATGAAAACAGTTGTAGTACATCGGGAAATGAACATATAAAACACGCATCCATACATGACAAAACAAATGATATTTATGTTATTGCATTTCAATGGGTGAGTATTAAGAGGGAAAATAGAAGATTTAAAGGCATAACACATTTAATTTGCATCTGAAACATTAAGATATAGCTAAAATAGAGCATGCCGATGAATTATAATATAGTTGTTCCATTATACCATTAAATAATACTAAAGAAGAAATTAAATAAGGTAAAAAAATACACAAGAGAGAAACAAATTGAAAGAAAAATATCACATGTATCTCTGCAATGATCATTGGAATAAGTCAACATTAAGCATTATTATTAATAAAAGGTCATAGTGCACAAATATCTCTTAAACAATTCACCTTAACATCCAACCATTTATAGCTTGTATCATTTGGCATTAAAAATCCATACATCTTCAAAATCTCATGACTAGATAAAATGAATGTGTTATCCATGAGACAGGTCGAAATGATCATAAAAGTAGAAAGTTTTTAAACATATCTCCAGTTTTTTCTTTTAGTAGAGAAACAAAAAGTAACTCACATTTTATCATGCTATCCTATCTTAACCACCATCCTAATCCATTAGAATCTTAACCTATACATCGTACCATGGCTTTAGAAATAGAAAATAAGAAACAACAATCAACTACCAAATCTATTGTGCACAACAACTATATAGCATGCCATGTTGGCATGACCTTCCATGTAATAGAATACCCTTGGTTGATGATTAGGCAATGAATAAGCTTATGACACAAAAAAACATTATACCACCCCTTGCTTGACACATGGCAGCCTCAATAATCAACACAAAACTATTCTTATCATGTGCACAACAGTTACGCAGCGCTGCGTAGAAAGATTTGAAATTGGGCTTATGTCTTGTTTTCCCTCCTCAAGATTCAAAACAAGGAACATATATATAATCAAAGCTCTTAGAATACCTAAGGAAACCTTCAATATGACAAAAAGTGAAACATACAGCCTTTGCAAGAATTGAAAGGATTCTCATGCACAACTCTGACAATCTTCAGCAATCATAAAAACTTTGATCATTTAGCAAAAAGCATTACCTCTTCCTTCTCTAACTAGATGAAGGTTTTTTGGAACGTGGCTTGACCTTAGTACCTTTGGATGGAGTATTTTATTCTTTTATCACTAATAGTTGAGGTAGTTTTGGTGTTGCTGCTTGTCGCTTGGACCTTGGTTTAGGTGTGTTTCTAGGTGCAAGCAATCCAGCCGCCTCTCTGTACCTATTTACTAACTTCCAAGCCTTTGATAAATTCATTTTAATTATCCTCACCCTTCTCTTCAGAACCAGGTTCCCTATATAGCATTGTCTCACTTGCTTCCTTATAGGGAGAGCTCACCTAACGAAATGTTTTTCTCTGTTAATTGCTTTACAAGCTTGTAGCACTTCCTTATCAGCATCCAAAATCAGTTGACTGACAAATTTCTTGAAATATTATTTGTCTTATGATATCCATGTCACCTGCATTTTTCATTCATCAAGATCCACTAGATACCCATGATACTCCCTCCATTGATCAAACTCTGGTCTATATTGGGATTGTACTATTTGTTTCATTTGTTGCACCTATCCTTGATTGAGTTTTGATGCTCTAGTTGTAGATCTTATATTCTTTACTTTCGGCCCTTCCTCCTACTCTATATCTATAACTTGTTTACCCTTATCCTATGAAGTAGGCTTGAGGGTGTTAAGTTATGGTATGTTCTATGCTTATAACAATTTACTTCTTTTTCTTATTATATTTCACAGATTAGCAATCACATGTACATAAAGTAAAGTGCAGATAGAACATTAAACGATCGACAGAAAACAAGCCAAGACAAGAGACACAAGATGTGGCAGCTAGCCAGGGACAAACCCCACAATGTGTGGGAAAACCCTTTGATCAAATCTTCTTTTATATTCAATAATTTAGTAGAGAGAAATAGTACATTAAATCTGATTCATATCAGTAGTAGCAAACCCTAGATCAACAGCATCAGCATTAGTGGCTTCATTATCAAACTAGGGCAGACGATATCTCACAAATCGTTCATCGGATTGACTTCATTCCACCACCAAAAGTTGTGGCTTTTAGAGGAGATCTAGATGGACCTATAGCATAGTTCCAAAGAGGAGATCTTCTAGTCAACGCAAGTCAATCTTTACTTCTACAGTTGCAGCTCGAGTTTCAGCAGTTTTCGACTTCAAACTAGCGCAATTGATATCTTGCAAACCGTTCGTTGGATTGACTTCGTTCCACCACAAAACATTGTGGCTTTCAGAGGAGATATAGATGGACCTATAGCACAGTTCCAAAGAGGAGATCTTCTAGTCCACACATGTCAATCTTTACTTCTGCAGTTGCATCTTTAGTTTCAATAGTTTCTCGCTTCACATGTGTGAGAGAGAGAGACCCTTTTCTGCACAGCAGAGAGAGAGAGAGATGTGATGAGATGAGTGAGTCCAAATGAGGAAAAGTCCTCTTATATTTATACACAACGTTGGTGTTTGAATAGATCGACTGTTGGCTTCTGAGCCTACATAGTTGTAGGTGGCTTGATAATAATTCCATAATCAAAATAAATTCATATCTCCATGAATAATTATCGGAATCGGATGATATTTATATCAATCCTACACCTCTCGATGAGAGGAATCTAATAAAAAAATTATCATCCATGAATAAGATGACCCACATGAAGTTTTTCCATGGTTTCCAATTTTAACACTCCCTCTCAACTAGGGAGAACTTCATCTATAATCTGTCTATCGGTCGTTACTATTCATCCATCAAATGCACTGCCTTGTACAGCCTGTCCCCTGCCCTACTCTACTCTATTCTGCCTATTCTGCTTTGTCTTGTTTTGCCCTGTACTGATCTGTATTGTTTTGCTCTGTTCTACTCTTCTCTTGCATTGTTCTGTTCTGCTCTGCTTTTGTCTGAATTATAAAGAAGAACAAATGATTGAGGATGTATCATACTGACTCAAAGTTAGTCTCAGAGTCTGTACCACTGGTCCCAGACCAGTCTCAACCAACCCAAAGTCAGTGTCATAGTGAGTACAACTCCACTGGTCCTAGACCAGTATCATCCTCCACTGACTCAAAGTTAGTCTCAGAGTGCGTACCACTAGTCCCAGACCAGTCTCAGCAAACCTGAAGTCAGCTTCATAGTAGGTACCACTCCTACCACTAGTCCCAGACCAATATTGCAGTCTCAGAGAGTGGACCACTGGTCCCAGACCAGTCTCAACCGACCCGAAGTCAACGTCATAGTATGTACCACTCTCATTGGTCCTAGACTAGTGCTGCACTGACACGAAGTCAGTCTTAGAGTATGTACCACTAGTCCCAGACCAATCTCAACCGACCCGAAGTCAGTGTCATAGTATTGTACAACTCCTACCATTGGTCCCAGACCAGTATCATTGATCCCAGATCAATGGAGGTGATCCTAGAGTAGGGAGTACGGTAGATACAACGATGCGTCCATTGGTACTACTATGGTCCCTAACTTCATTTCCCTGCTCATTGATTAGATGAAAGGTACTTCCCATGAGTCCTAGACTGCATGGGTAGGATGCCTCGACAGGAGAACTAATCAACCCTGTCCTAACAAGAGAATACACTAATCCTACTACAATCGCCATGGAAAACAAATCAATCCAAGCCTCACAGGAGAACACATCAATCCTACTACAATGTCACCATGGGGTGTACATGTATACCACTAGGGGATAGTGAATCATCCTGTGGTCATTTGCTGCTCCAAGAAGCACCCTGCACCCCCCTAGAGCTCCTAAAGCTCAATGCATCATACATAACCCTCATCGGAGGGTGTTTAAACATCTCCAAGTTGTTCTCGGAAAGTTAGAAATTTTACTTTCCCAAGGGGTTTTGTCAGAATGTCAGTGACCTGTTCATCTGTACCGATATGTTGGAGCCTTATATCTCCCCGCTGCACCATATCTCAAATATAATGGTATCTGATATCGATATGCTTGGAGCGATCATGAAATACGGGATTCTCTGACAAAAAAATCCCACTCTGGTTGTTACAAAGGATCACAGTGGTATCCAAAGTAAATCCAAACAGCTCACTAAAGAGCTTTTGCAACCAAACTACCTCACAGGAAGCCATGCTGGCAGCAATATATTTTGCTTCAGCAGTGCTCAAAGCCACTGACTTCTACTTCCTGCTCATCCAGGATATCGAAGCAGATCCCAAGGAGAAACAACACCAGGAAGTGCTCTTACGGTCCTCGACATTGCCTGCCCAATCAGCATCTGTGTATCCAAATAGTCTCACATCTCTGGCAGTGTATCTTAACCCATAAGTGATAGTGCCACGACGATATCTCAGTATATTCTTGGCACCAATCCAATGTATGTGGTGGGGTTCAACCATATGTTGACACAACGTGTTGACTGCAAAGCATATATCTAGGCAGGAGTTCACTAAGAACATTAATGCTCTGACGAGTTGCCGATACTCGGTAGCATTTTGTAAAATAGGTCCAACAACACTACCGCTTAACTTCTTGAAGTCAAGCTCCATCGGGATAGTTACAGGCTTGCAGTCCATCATACCGAATCTTTCTAATATCTTTACCACATATTTTCCTCAAGATGGGAAAATTTCTCCTGGCTTCTGCCACACTTCAAGTCCTAGGAAATAGTGCATTAGTCCTAGGTCCTTCATTTCAAATTCAGAAGCCAACTCCCTCTTACATTTGAGAATGAGAGGGTCTGCACTTGTTAGAAATAGGTCATCCACATATAGCACTAGTATGAGAGGCTTGTCATCTTCAACCTTAAAGTAAAGGTTAGGATCAGCTTCACTCCTAGTGAATCCCAGCTTCATCAAGTAGCTATCAATCCTCTCATCCCATGCTCGGGGTGCTTGCTTTATCCCATAGAGAGCCTTCTTCAACCTGCATACATGATATTTTCAATCATAAATCTCAAATCCTTCGGGTTGCTCCACGTAGACCTCTTCCTTGATAGAACCGTGCAAGAACACAGTCTTGACATCCATCTGATGTAGGTTCCATCCTTGTGAAGCCACAAGGGCTATGATTGAGCGGATGATCGTATATTTGGCAACAGGTGCAAATATCACATCATAGTCTATACCTTCCTTCTGGGAGAAACCACAAGCAACAAAACGAGCCTTATACTTTTCCAAACTTTCGTTTGTTGCATGCTTTATGTTGTAAAGCCATTTAGAAGTGACAATTGTCTTGTCCTAGGGTCTAGGAACTACTTCCCAGACATCATTCTTCATGATAGACTCATATTCTTCGATCATAGCATCCTTCCATACTTGATGCTTGACGGCGTCTGAGAATGATGAAGGCTCATTTTGTATGATCGTGCTCATGATAGTCAGGTATCCCTGATACCTATTAGGTTTCTTACTTTCACGAAAGGTTCCTCGGTGTGCAGCATGTCCTTCAACATCATCAAGTAGCCCCCTAAGCCATGAAGGCCTCTTCCTAGAAGGGGAAGGCTCATGTGGAGGAGGATCAATCAGATCCATGGGTTCTTCTGCATCCGGCATTGATTCATCATCCTTTTCTTTCGGTTCCCTGGTGTCGACTTCTTGAGAGCTCCTCAATGTCAGAAGATTGTTCACCTTGCTGAGAGCCATATCTTCGTCAAAGGTGACATCATGACTAATTACAACTTTCCTTTGACTGACTACATAGATTTTATAGCCTTTGGTATTTTCACCATAGCCCACAAAAATTCCCTTCTTTCCAGATGCACCCAATTTATTTCTTTTCTCTTTCGGAACATGAAAATATATAGGGCCTCCAAAAATTCTAAAAATGAGAAACATCAAATTTCTTATCGGTGAACTTTTCTTCAGGAGTCTTGGAACCCAATGCTTGATAAGGGCATATATGGCGGTGTTTGTAATTTCAGCCCATAGAAACTTCGGAAGTCTTTGATCATGTAGCATGGCCCGGACAACTTCCACAATCGTATGGTTCTTCCTTCCTGCCACACCATTCTGCTCAGGAGTATGTGGTTTAGTAGTCTCCCTCTTAATGCCAGCCTCAGATATGCCTGAGTGAACCAACTGTAATACATCGGAGATCTTGCTTTGGCTTGAGGGGAATGGTCCCCTTTTGAGCTTTCCTTTGGCACATCTTGGACATACACCTTTTTTCTCTACTCAGAATTCGGGCATCCCTGTCACCATTTATTTTACACCAAGTATAGCTTTATAATGAAGGGGGACAAACCTCCGATGCCAACATTCAGACTGAAGAGATGTGTCATAAGACATGACACCTAGTGGACTTCCATCGACCTGATATAAAGAATCAACTCGAAACCCAAGAGTGAAAGCATATTTAACATTATTTTTCCATATACGTACCTTTCCATCGCTGAAGGTTACCTTATAGCCTTTGTCTTCCATTGCCGAGATGGATACCAGGTTCCTTTTAAGATCATGTACATATAATACATCTTGTAAGTGAATCGTATTACCTTGATTCAATTTGAGAGAAACAATGCCTACACCTTTCACGGGGTATTTCATGTAATCTCCAAGGACAATTTCCAGGTTAGTTTCTTTCTCTACTAGATTATGGAGTACTTCTTTGTAACCAGTGAAGTGTCTTGAGGAACCACTATCAATGAGCCAAATTCCCATTGAGTCCGAAGGAGCGGAGGTAGATAGAGCAGCTGGTAGACAATATTCAGCCTGCTTATTGTCAACAGTGTTAGATTCATACATGGAATTTCTAGCCTTCTTGAATGGCTTCCCTCTTCCTTGATTTCCAACATTCCTTTTACCTTTGCTATTGAATTTTCCATTCCTTCGATTACCATGAGAGGGATTTTGATCATCATCATGGTGAGAGTCCTTTCTATCAGGACATTCCCTTGCATAATGACCTGCTTTATTGCAAATGAAACATCGTACTTTTCTTCCACCCTTAGATCAGCCTTTCTTTTTGATTTAGACCCAGAATTATTTCTTTTCTTAGCATCAGAAGAAAAAGCAGCAGGAGGACCTTTAGGCAAGGGCATTTCCTATTCTTCTACCCTTGTTTCTTCTTGAATGCATCTAGCCATTAATTCCTCGGAACCAGGAATTACATTATTGTTCGGAAGAGTAGTCCTGAACACATACCATTTGGATGGTAATCCTCCAAGAGTTGTGAGTGCGATTTCTCTATTGGTAATAGTTTCCCCAATAGATAGGAGATCGTTCTTGATCTTGGTGATTCTTAAGTATGCTTGCATACTCTCATCTTTACCCTTCTTGATTTCCCTCAACTTATTTCTAAGAAACAAAACTTGATTTGCATCATTAACTTTAAATAAACTCACCAGTCTATCATAGATTTCCGTGGAGGTGTCTAGATCAGAGATGTAGGCCACCAAGCACTTGTTGATAGAGTCCCGGATGATCTTCTTCGCTTTAATTTCTCTCTTCTTCCATTTGTTCCTGGTAGCAGGAGGTGCATTTGATGCAGGCTCAACAATATTGCCTCTCACGTGACCCAACACTCCTTGATCCTCCAGGGTTAGATCGATAGACATCTTCCATCCGTGATAGTCAGCTTTCTCACGAAGCTTGTCTTCAGCAGGAAAGAGAGTTGAGGACCCCATCATTCTTTTAGGATAGCTTTGCCAATCTTCTCTTTGGTGATTCCTCTTGCTCTTGCTTGGGCTTTGTCTTCACCTCCACTCTGATACCATGTTAAGTTATGGTATGTTATATGCTTATAATAGTTTACTTCTTTTCCTTGTATTCCACAGATTAGCAATCACATGTACATAAAGTAAAGTGCAGATAGAACATTAAACGATCGACAGAAAAAAAGCCAAGACAAGAGACACAAGATGTGGCGGCTAGCCAATGACAAACCCCACAATGTGTGGTGAAACCCTTTGATCAAATATTCTTTTATCTTCAATAATTCAGTAGAGAGAAATAGTACAATAAATCTGATTCATATCAGCAGTAGCAAACCCTAGATCAGCAATATCAACATTAGCGGCTTCATTATCAAACTAGGGCAGATGATATCTCACAAACCGTTCATCGGATTGACTTCATTCCACCACCAAAAGTTGTGGCTTTCAGAGGAGATCCAGATGGAACTACAGTGGAGTTCCAAAGAGGAGATCTTCTAGTCAACATAGGTCAATCTTTACTTCTATAGTTGTAGCTTCAGTTTCAGCAGTTTCTGGCTTCAAACTAGGGTAGTCGATATCTTGCAAACCGTTCGTCGGATTGACTTCGTTCAACCACCAAAAGTTGCAGTTTTCAGAGGAGATCCAGATGGACCTACAACGCAGTTCCAAAGAGGATATCTCCTAGTCCACGTAGGTCAATCTTTACTTTTTCAGTTGCAGCTTCAGTTTCAATAGTTTCCAACTTCACATGTGAGAGAGAGAGACCCTTTTCTACGCAGTAGAGAAGAGACTCATTTCTGTGCAGTAGAGAGAGAGAGAGAGATGTGATGAGATGAGTGAGTCCAAATGAGGAAAAGTCCTCTTATATTTATACACAACGTTGGTGTTTGAATAGATGTGACTGTTGGGGTTCTGAGCCTACATGAGTTGTAGGTCGGCTTGATAATAATTCCATAATCAAAATAAATTCATATCTCCATGAATGCTTATCGAAATTGGATGATATTTATATCAATCCTACACCTCTCGACGAAAGGAATCTAATAAAAATATTATCAGCCATGAATAAGGTAACGCACATGAAGTTTTTACCTAGTTGCCAATTTTAACAGAGGGGTGTCTTTGAATTTTGTTTTCCTCAATTATTTGTCAAGCAATATTTCGAAGCTCTTTATTTTGCCTCTTTGAAAATACCATCTTCAACTATAGCTTTGCAAGAGCATCTTTCATCCTAACAACTTCATCATCCACTTATTTCATCTACACATCTAGTTCTTCTTCTACATCGTGTTCTTATTTCTTTCTTGAAATGTCATCTATTGGATCAGGAGTTGGCATTTCAACTAAATCCTCAACTGATTTCTCAATACCCTCTTTGACATTTTACCTAGTTTTAAGTCTCAGCACAAACTAATTATTTTCCTCTTCTTGTTTATCTTTTGGAGTAACATCGTTTGATTGAGGACTTGGCTCCGCAACAACCTGTTTATCCTTTGACCTAGTTCTAGGTCTCAATAATAAATATGTATATTTAACTTTATCCTCTACTTTCAATTTGGTTGATTGAATCTTTATAGATAGAAATTCTGCCACACGAACCTATAATGCTTGAATCTTCTTCTTTTCTTTTGTGCTTGACTTCTTTCTTGGTTTTTTTCCTTGTCTCTTTCTCTAACTCACCTCCTTCACTATTGTCTCAACTATCGCTTCATCTTTATGCTCTTCTTTATCTTCAAACTTATCCATGGGATGAAAAATCTATTGAGGTAATATACCAAGATTTGATATAAAACTTTTCCATGAAATCCTATTTTTGTCAAGTTCATGCACGGCCAAAATCTTAATCAAATAAAAATGAAATAAAGTAGACCTTTGATTGTCTTTTTCAGCCTGCACCTTTTCTGCCATCCTCCCTCAACATTTCAAAAAATCATATGATAGCTTCATGGGCTCGTTCTTAGTGAAATGCGTCGAAAGTCTAAGATGGTACTAATAGATTTTACTGAACTTGCCCTCGCAGGTGAAATATCTCTGAATAGATTTAAGAAAATGACCATGGTGATCCTAGAAATACGTACTGGGAAATGTGGTATCAAATTTATTCTCATACTATGGCTTGACAAACTATTTGAAGAATGCATCATTTAGGTCATCTCCCTTAAACCATTTCTCTCCATTTGTAGGTATGGTTGTGGCATCAACAATCAACATCTTAGAGACAATGAATTCCAGGCTCCCTAATTTCACCTTTCCCTGCTTCAAATTTAAATAAAATAGGTAAGCCAACTTTGTATGGTGACCTACAACTTGTACCTTTGCACAAAAAGGAATACATCCTGAATTCTCAAAGGCGACCCTAATTGTTGGAATGGAATTAACTAGTGCTAGGGTTTTCGGCTCGACGCATACAATTTCACCTCCCTTTCTCAAAGTGGGAGTTGTTTTACTCTTATACAGAAGGCAATAGATAGACATGCTTCTTTTGACTCTCATGGAAGATGAAAAGGATGACATGAAAAACTTCACTCCTAATATTTGGACAACAATGAACTTGACAACAACAACCCTATGCTTTGTGTACGATAGCAACAACCATAGACTATAAATATGACATGTTTCACAAGGTGAAATAGAGCGTATTGATATTTAGTGAGACTTCTGGAAAATTTACAAACCTATGAACCCTTTAGTAAGTTGGCTCCACACACGAGAACTCTCCAATATTTAATTACACAGCAAAAGAAAAAATTTAGATCTTTTTAATCATTATCTAATGGGCATAGAGCATGTACAACACTTGTGGAAATTAAGAACAATCAGAACTATAATGACCTAGACTTAGGCTTATTAAACAGAATTCAGAACAAACGTCAAGGCATCCTACCTCAGGACTTGTAGAAGGTGACGAATCGAATTAGTTTGTGACTATGTAACAGTACGGAGCCATTGTGTAGCGACTCAAAAATGTTGTATGCTATGAACTAATGAGGAGTGTTGTGTGTGCAAGGATTATTTCTAGTGGCCATAGATTCATTCTAGGTCTCACTTTTCTTTGCTCGAAACTTCAATTGGTCTCTGCTAAGGTTCGATCTAAGGCCTCCAAGTTTTATGATCTGCACAACACGACCCAACATGAGAAAACTGTATGGAAATTAAGGCAGTCACTTGTTTGATTTGAATTAGCATTTAATTTATCATACAATATGATGTAATAAGGCACTCCATTTTGGATGATATTATGATTTGTGCATGGGAATCATTACAACATTAGGGAGCATGGGTTCTTGGATAGTGGGGAATATATGAGTTATGTCATGTATAGTGTGTACTCATGGTCTTTTGAGGGGATGGTTTTAGGATAGGATGGGGAAATTGAAAGTTATACGAGTGATGGATAGGTAATAAAAAAATGGATTTATGAGTGGATAATAGAAGGCTTAGGTTATGAAATTACGGAAACAATGGTAGATTAGACGGGGGAATAAGAAATAGGGTATTCTCAAAAGACCATTTTCCTTGAGCAACAGAAATTGATTGGTATAATCTCAAGAGAAACTTTCAGACAAACACATAATTGACACATACCCCATGACTTGATTGTTCAGAAATATATAGCCATGACTCCTAATGAATCAATATTACTTCATGCTTTGACTGGACCACTAGATGACTAAACTAATGATGGTGTCGGATGATCACTTTTGAATTTATGACAACGACAATGATTATAAGTTCGACTTAATCAAACTAAAAATTAAAAAAACAAAAATTGAAGACATTCAAGAAATAAAAACTATTGACCCTAACATTGTCTCCATTGGGGATGGCAATGCCCCAACGAGGTGCCAAGAACAAAAACATAGACTAGTAGCCTACCCATTGGCCAACAGACTCAACTCATAAGCTGAAAATGTGATTGAAAGTATGATTAACATACTGCAAAATGACTACTGACTGACTGAACCTACTCAACTGGTTGTCTTATATATGCCAACAAAATGTTGGGATCTTAGGGCCTTCACTTCGGGCTTCAATTCCAAACATCGACTATCCACACTTATAATAGTCAAAATTGAAATGATATATACAATGAAATGGTGAATCATCTGTGATATCAAACAAGAAAATGTTTCAAAAGACTATCATTGACAACCCTTGCTCCAACTAGCTCATCAAACAAATCTCCAAGAAAATACACATTTTTCCCACGAAATCCAGCAATCTTCAAAGGCCCATTCCACAAATGTTTTAACTTTCCATGCTTCCCCTTCTCTTGATTTATGGCATCCCAGTTCAATACCAAATCTCTGATTTGAAAATCATCTTCTTTAGCTCTTCTATCATTAATTCTTTTAATTCGGTCTTGTATCAGTTGTGTGTCCCAGAACACCTCTAGTCTTCACTATTCGAATTGGATCATTTGAATAATTCTTTGTTTTATATCATTAGGCTCTACCTCAACTTCCTGCAATAATTTCATGACCAAAACTCCCAACGAGGAAGAAATATTGCATCTGTTCCATAAAATAATTGAAATGGAGACATGCCTATTGACTTTTGGGTACTTACTTGGTCTACCAATAGTGCATGTACGAATTTCTTATGCCAGCTTCTCTTGTTCTCCTACAACATTTTCTTAATAATGTTGACCGGGCTCTTATTAGATGATTCAGATAAAGCATTACCCTGAGGATAATAGGTTTTGGAGTAACCTAAAATAATGTTGTACTTCTGACATAAATCTATCATTTTCCTTGATTTAAAGGCAAAAACATTATATGTAATAAAATTTTATGTGGGCAACCAAATATGGACAAAATATTACCTTCTAAGAATTGAACAATCACTATGTCTATAGATTGTTTGGTTTGAATTTCCTTAATCCACTTGGTGAAATAATCAGTCATCGTCAGTATCCATTTGTGTTGTCCAGATGAAGTGGGATGAATTTCGCCAATAAAATTGAGTCCCCATTCCTGAAATGGTGACTCAATAGATTTGGGTTTCAGAGGTAGCAGGAAAAATTTCTTCCTTCCTTCAAATATTTTACATTCTCGGCATGTAGCAACCTTTTTATACACATCAACAAACAAGTTCGACCAATAAAAACCCACCCTTAGGATTTTGTTTGTTTCTGTTTTCCAAAACAAGTGCCCACCACAATCCCCTTTGCGAACCTCCTCCATCATCCTTTGAAATTCATATTCTAACAGACAATTCAACGATATCCCATCAGGATCCTTTCAGTAAAAAAAAAAGATTCTTGATGCAAAATTTTACTACTTTCAACTTGAGAAAATGAGCTTTGGTTTTGGGAAAATCTGGAGGTGCTTCTACATGCTTCAATACATACAAAATATCAACATACCACCTAGAGGTAGAAAATTTTTCTAGAACCTGATGAGTTGAAATTGAGTCATATTCTTCTACAAGGGAAACCAAGAAATTAATTTGAAGTGACCGCAAATTTAATTTAGCCATTATCCTAGCCAATCCTTGTCCTTTAATCAACCTTGTGGGTTTGATTTTGATATCATACTCAAGTATGGAGGAAATCCATTGATCCCTCCTCCCATATGGATCATTTTGAGTTAGAATATCTTTGACTATGAGACTTGGTACATAAGAAACAATATTCAAATGTAGAACATAAATTCGAAAATCCTTCAAAGCTTTCACAGGAGAGAAGGCATGTTTTTCCCTAATATCATATTTAAGAGAAACAACTTAGAGAGTTCTACTAAAAAATGGAATTGGTTTTTCCACTCCTTGCTGATTTTTTTGCATTAAAAGAACAACAATATTGTGCTCTGAAGAAAAAAAAAAGATGTTAAACTCACGTGTGTTAGCGTGACTGATAAGTGTAGGAGAATGGGAAAATGCAAATTTAACTTCCTCAAATTATATTTTTCTTTCTTCATTCCATTTCACTTCCCTGTACTTCTTTAACATGTTTGTAATTTTCCTTAAAATTTCTTCCAAATTGGGAATAAACCTCATTAAAAAAATTACCCTACCAATAAAAGGCTGAATCTCCTTCTTACTTATGGGAATATCCATTTTTTGAATGGTTAAAATTATGGTCACATCAATATTGATGCAGTCTTTTGAAATTATATGGCCTAATAGCTTACCTTCGTCCAACCCAAACAAATATTTTTTGGGATTTAATGAAATGCCATTTTTTTTTCACTTTTTGATAACTTCCCTCAACTGTTGCAAATGGTCATCATATGACTACGAATAGATAGTGATATCATCAAGATATATTACTAAATATTTTTCCTTCTCCTTCGCGAAATCTATGTCCATGTCTCGCTCAAATGTCACTCTCATGTTCATCAAACCAAATGACATCTTTTCATATTTGAAGGTCCCCCACAGTGTAGTAAATGTAGTCTTATATTGGTCTTACTTGGTTATACCCTGAGAAACCATCCAGTAGTAACATTCTCCTTGCACCCACCACTTTCTGAAGGATGTGATCCATTTTTGGTCATGAATATTTTTCCTTCTGTGACACCATATTCAAATTTCTAAAATCCACACACAATCTAATTTCTCTTATCTTTTACCTGACTAGTACCAAGTTAGATAGCTAACTAGAAAATATGCGAGGTACTTTAATGCCAACATCAAATAATTTTCTTACCTCCTTCTTGATTAAAGGCAGCAGAAACCAATTTATCCTCCGCAAATTATAATTGAATGGATTTTGATCCTCTTTAATTGGTATCATGTGCTAGATGATGTCCTTATCATACACCTTTAGGTCCTTACATGCCGAGGAAAATAGATCAGAAAATTCACTCAACAAGTCCAAATACTTCTCCTTCATTTCTAAACTCAAAGTCTTGGAAATGTGCAAGTGTTGCAGCTTATCCAACAAGGCATGGATCGAGCACTGTCCTAGAAAATTATGATCATGTCTTCTACAAAGACATCATGGGAGACTCTAGACACAAGTTATAAAGGTATGGCCAAAGTCAATATTGTTAAGTTGTAGAATATTAGATGAGATTTTGAAATTTTTTAGAAGAAGGAAATAGAGGACATTGATTCATTCATGAATTGGGTCTAAACTATTGTAAATTAGTTAAGAATTTATGGTGATGACATTAAATATAAAATGGTGGTTGAGAAGGTGCTCACATATTTTTCTACCAAATTTGACATTGTGGTAGTAGCTATAGAAAAAGCCAACGATTTAAAAATGTTGATAGTTCATGAGTTGATGGGATACCTTCCATTTGATAAGGGAAGAAAAAACAAAAATAAGGATTCCACTTTAGAAAATAGTATCAAAAGTGAGGTTTTTATCTCAAGAGACACATGTCGAGGTAGAGGTACATCGAGATGCAGAGGATGAGGCGAAATACATGGTGCTCAAAGAGATGGTAGAGAAGGACATGAACATGAAAGTGGAAGCAATAGCATAAGCTCCACCAACAATAAAAGAGTCAAAAAATCAAAGGTGACATGTTATTACAACAATAAATTTGGTCATTATGCTCATGATTATAGGAAGAGGATAGCTGATCAAGGAAAGTAGAGTGTTAATGTCAGTACAGATAATGGTGACTCAATCTTCCTATATTTCCATACCATGCATTAACCTTTTGATCATGTGAGGCTATTATATAGTGGTTGCAGTAAACACATGATAGGAAACAAGAATTTGGTTTCAAATATACATCAATATCTGAAGAAAGAGGTAATGTTGGGCACTAACAAGACTATGGATGCAAATGGAAAAGGAGTTGTCAACATTTTGACCAAGTAGGGAAAGTGTTGGCACTCTATGAATTCATTTAGGCTATGGAAAGTGCCACAGAGGTAACCACAAACTACCATTGGCTAGAAACTAGTATTTTCTAGTTAGAGGGCACTCCCTCACTCGAAAAACCTAAAACTTAGAGACTTTTAAGCACATATTTTGACAGAGACCAGATATGAAGAGGATTTTAAGAGTTTATTGGAATTTGGTGAACGGTTCTGGAATATGGATGCATATGATCATAAAATTACTATCTCATCATACCTATGCATATACCAAACAATTACATGCATAAAAGCCTTTCTAGCATGTACTTTGAATATGAAAATAGTTGTAGTACATCGGGAAATAAACATATAAAACACGCATCCATACATGACAAAACAAATGATATTTATGTTATTGCATTTCAATGGGTGAGTATTAAGAGGGAAAATAGAAGATTTAAAGGCATAACACATCTAATTTGCATCTGAAACATTAAGATATAGCTAAAATAGAGCATGCCGATGAATTATAATATAGTTGTTCCATTATACCATTAAATAATACTAAAGAAGAAATTAAATAAGGTAAAAAATAGATAAGAGAGAAACAAATTGAAAGAAAAATATCACATGTATCTCTGCAATGATCATTGGAATAAGTCAACATTAAGCATCATTATTAATAAAAGGTCATAGTGCACAAATATCTCTTAAACAATTCACCTTAACATCCAACCATTTATAGCTTGTATCATTTGGCATTAAAAAGCCATACATCTTCAAAATCTCATGACTAGATAAAATGAATGTGTTATCCATGAGACAGGTCGAAATGATCATAAAAGTAGAAAGTTCTTAAACACATCTCCAGTTTTTTCTTTTAGTAGAGAAACAAAAAGTAACTAACATTTTATCATGCTATCCTATCTTAACCACCATCCTAATTCATTAGAATCTTATCCTAGACATCGTACCATGGCTTTAGAAATAGAAAATAAGAAACAACAATCAACTACCAAATCTATAGTGCACAACAACTATATAGCATGCCATGTTGGCATGACCTTCCATGTAATAGAATACCCTTGGTTGATGATTAGGCGATGAATAAGCTTATGACACAAGAAAACATTATACCACCCCTTGCTTGACACATGGCAGCCTCAATAATCAACACAAAACTATTCTTAGCATGTGCGCAATAGTTACGCAGCGCTGCGTAGAAAGATTTGAAATTGTGCTTATGTCTCGTTTTCCCTCCTCAAAATTCAAAACATGGAACATATATATAATCAACGCTCTTAGAATACCCAAGGAAACCTTCAGGATGACAAAAAGTGAAACATACAGCCTTTGCAAGAACTGAAAGGATTTTACTGCACAACTCTGACAATCTTCAACAATAATAAAAACTTTGATCATTTAGCAAAAAGCATTACCTCTTCCTTCTCTAACAAGATGAAGGTTTTTTGGAACGTGGCTTGACCTGAGTACCTTTGGATGGAGTATTTTCTTCTTTTATCACTAATAGTTGAGGTAGTTTTGGTGTTGGTGCTTGTCGCTTGGACCTTGGCTTAGGTGTGTTTCTAGGTGCAGGCAATCCAGCCACCTCTCTGTTCCTATTTACTAACTTCCAAGCCTTTGATAAATTCATTTTAATTATCCTCACCCTTCTCTTCAGAACTAGGTTCCCTATATAGCATTGTTTCACTTGCTTCCTTACAGGGAGAGCTCACCTGAGGAAATGTTTTGCTCTGTTAATTGCTTTACAAGCTTGTAGCACTTCCTTATCAGCATCCAGAATCAGTTGACTGACAAATTTCTTGAAATATTATTTGTCTTATGATATCCGCGTCACCTGCATGTTGCATTCATCAAGATCCACTAGATGCCCATGATACTCCCTCCATTGATCAAACTTCGGTTTATATTGGGATTGTACTATTTGTTTCATTTGTTGCACCCATCCTTGATTGAGTTTTGATGCTCTAGTTGTAGATCTTATATTCTTTACTTTCGGCCCTTCCTCCTACTCTATATCTATAACTTGTTTACCCTTATCCTATGAAGTAGGCTTGAGGGTGTTAAGTTATGGCATGTTCTATGCTTATAACAGTTTACTTCTTTTTCTTATTATATTCCACAGATTAGCAATCACATGTACATAAAGTAAAGTGCAGATATAACATTAAACGATCGATAGAAAACAAGCCAAGACAAGAGACACAAGATGTGGCAGCTAGCCAGGGACAAACCCCACAATGTGTGGGGAAACCCTTTGATCAAATCTTCTTTTATATTCAATAATTCAGTAGAAATAAATAGTACAATAAATCTGATTCATATTAGCAGTAGCAAACCCTAGATCAGCAGCATCAGCATTAGTGGCTTCATTATCAAACTAAGGAAGACGATATCTCACAAACCGTTCATCGGATTGACTTCATTCCACCGCCAAAAGTTGTGGCTTTCAGAGGAGATCCAGATGGACCTACAGCGTAGTTCCAAAGAGGATATATTCTAGTCAACGCAAGTCAATCTTTACTTCTACAGTTGCAGCTTTAGTTTCAGCAGTTTCTGGCTTCAAAGTAGCGCAATTGATATCTTGCAAACCGTTCGTCCGATTGACTTCGTTCCACCACCAAAAGTTGTGGATTTCAGAGGAGATCTATATGGACCTATAGTATAGTTCCAAAGAGGAGATCTCCTAGTCCACACAGGTCAATCTTTACTTCTGCAGTTGCAGCTTTAGTTTCAACAGTTTCTCGCTTCACATGTGTGAGAGAGAGAGACCCTTTTCTGCGCAGTAGAGAGAGAGAGAGATGTGATGAGATGAGTGAGTCCAAATGAGGAAAATTCCTCTTATATTTATACACAATGTTGGTGTTGGAATAGATGTGACTGTTGGGCTTCTGAGCCTACATGACTTGTAGGTTGGCTTGATAATAATTCCATAATCAAAATAAATTCATATCTCCATGAATACTTATCAGAATCAGATGATATTTATATCAATCCTACACCTCTCGATGAGAGGAATCTAATAAAAAAATTATCATCCATGAATAAGATGACCCACATGAAGTTTTGCGCTGGCTTCCAATTTTAACACTCCCTCTAAACTAGGGAGAACTTCATCTGTAATCTTTCTATCGGTCGTTACTATTCATCCATCAAATGCACTGCCTTGTACAGCTTGTCCCTTGCGCTACTTTGCTCTATTCTGCCTATTCTGCTTTGTCTTGTTTTGCCCTATACTAATTTGTATTGTTTTGCTATGTTCTGCTCTTCTCTTGCATTGTTTTGTTCTGCTTTTCTTTTGTCCAAATTATGAAGAAGAAGAAATGATTGAGGATGTATCATACTGACTCAAAGTTAGTCTCAGAGTATGTACCATTGGTCCCAAACCAATCTCAACCAACCCAAAGTCAGCATCATAGTGAGTACAACTCCATTGGTCCTAGACCAGTATCATCCTCGACTGACTCAATGTTAGTCTCAGAGTGCGTACCACTAGTCCCAGACCAGTCTCAGCAAACCTGAAGTCAGCGTCATAGTAAGTACCACTCCTACCACTAGTCCCAGACCAATATTGCAGTCTCAGAGAGTGGACCATTGGTCCCAGACCAGTCTCAATTGACCTGAAGTCAACGTTATAGTATGTACCACTCTCATTGATCCTAGACCAGTGCTGCACTGACACGAAGTCAGTCTTAGAGTATGTATCACTGGTCCCAGACCAGTCTCAACCGACCCAAAGTCAGTGTCATAGTATGGTACAACTCCTACCATTAGTTCCAGACCAATATCATTGATCCCAGATCAATGGAGGTCATCCTAGCGTAGGGAGTACGATAGATACAGTGATGCGTCCATTAGAACTACTATGGTCCCTAACTTCATTTGCCTGCTCATTGATCAGATGAAAGGTACTTCCCATGAGTCCCAGACTGCATGGGTAGGATGCCTCAACAGGAGAACTAATCAATCCTGTCCTCACAGGAGAATACATCAGTCCTACTACAATCGCCATGGAGAACACATCAATCCAAGCCTCACAGGAGAACACATCAATCCTACTACAATGTCGCCACGGGGTGTACATGTATACCACCAGGGGATAGTGAATCATCCTGTGGTCATATGCTACTCCAAGAAGCACCCTGCACCCCCCTAGAGCTCCTAGAGCTCAATGCATCATACATGACCCTCATCGGAGGGTCTTTAAACAACTCCAAGTTGTTCTGGGAAAGTTAGAAATTTTACTTTCCCAAGGGGTTTTGTTAGAATGTCGGTGACCTGTTCATCTGTACCGATATGTTGGAGCCTTATATCTCCCCACTACACCATATCTCAAATATAATGGTATCTGATATCGATATTCTTGGAGCGATCATGAAATATGAGATTCTCTGACAAACAAATCCCACTCTGGTTGTTACAAAGGATCACAGTGGTATCCAAAGTAAATCCAAACAGCTCACTAAAGAGATTTCGCAACCAAACTACCTCATAGGAAGCCATGCTGGCAGCAATATACTTTGCTTCAGCAGTGCTCAAAGCCACTGACTTCTGCTTCCTGCTCATCCAGGATATCGAAGCAGATCCCAAGGAGAAACAACACCCGGAAGTGCTCTTACGGTCATCCACATTGCCTGCCCAGTCAGCATCTGTGTATCCAAATAGTCTCACATCTCCGGCAGTGTATCTTAACCGATAAGTGATAGTGCCACGATGATATCTCAGTAGATTCTTGGCACCAATCCAATGTATGTGGTGGGGTTCAACCATATGTTGACTCAACGTGTGGACTGCAAAGCATATATCTAGACAGGAGTTCACTAAGAACATTAATGCTTCGACGAGTTGTCGATACTCGGTAGCATTTTGTAAAATAGGTCCAGTAGCACTACCGCTTAACTTCTTGAAGTCAAGCTCCATCGGGGTAGTTACAGGCTTGCAGTCCATCATACCGAATCTTTCCAATATCTTTACCACATATTTTCCTTGAGATGGGAAAATTTCTCCTGGCTTCTGCCACACTTCAAGTCCTAGGAAATAGTGCATCAGTCCTAGGTCCTTCATTTCAAATTCAGAAGCCAACTCCCTCTTACATTTGAGAATGAGAGGGTCTGCACTTGTTAGA
>APFE030015849.1:78566-150287 GCA_000404065.3 Pinus taeda | reverse complement strand
TCATACCATGCTCGGGGTGCTTGCTTTAGCCCATAGAGAGCCTTCTTCAACCTGCATACATGATATTTTCAATCATAAATCTCAAATCTTGCGGGTTGCTCCACGTAGACCTCTTCTTTGATAGAACCCTGCAAGAACACGGTCTTGACATCCATCATATGTAGGTTTCATCCTTGTGAAGCCGCAAGGGCTATGATCGAACGGATGCTCGTATATCTGGCAACAGGTGCAAATATCACATCATAGTCTATACCTTCCTTCTGGGAGAAACCACAAGCAACAAAACTAGCCTTATACTTTTCCGAACTTTCGTTTGTTGCATGCTTTATGTTGTAAAGCCATTTAGAAGTGACAATTGTCTTGTGCTAAGGTCTAGGAACTACTTCCCAGACATCATTCTTCATGATAGACTCATATTCTTCGGTCATAGCATCCTTCCATACTTGATGCTTGACAGCGTCTGAGAATGATGAAGGCTCATTTTGTATGATCGTGCTCATGATAGTCAGGTATCCCTGATACCTATTAGGTTTCTTACTTTCACGAAAGGTTCCTCAGTGTGCAGCATGTCCTTCAGAATCATCAAGTTGCCCCCTAAGCCATGAAGGCCTCTTCCTAGAAGGGGAAGGCTCATGTGGAGGAGGATCAATCAGATCCATGGGTTCTTCTACATCAGGCATTGATTCATCATCCTTTTCTTTCGGTTCCCTGGTGTCGGCTTCTTGAGAGCTCCTCAATGTCAGAAGATTGTTCACCTTGCTGAGAGCCATATCTTCGTTAAAGGTGACATCATGACTAATTACAACTTCCCTTTGACCGACTACATAGATTATATAGCCTTTGGTATTTTCACCATAGCCCACGAAAATTCCCTTCTTTCCAGATGCACCCAATTTATTTATTTTCTCTTTCGGAACATGAAAATATACAGGGCCTCCAAAAATTCTAAAAATGAGAAACATCAAATTTCTTATCGGTGAACTTTTCTTCAGGAGAACCCAATGCTTGATGAGGGCATATACGGTGGTGTTTGTAATTTCCAGCCCATAGAAACTTCGAAAGTCTTTGATCATGTAGCATGGCTTGGACAGCTTCCACAATCGTATGGTTCTTCCTTCCTGCAACACCATTCTGCTCAGGAGTATGTGGTGTAGTAGTCTCCCTCTTAATGCCAACCTCAGATATGCCTGAGTGAACCAACTGTAATACATCGGAGGTCTTGCTTTGGCTTGAGGGGAATGGTCCCCTTTTGAGCTTTCCTTTGGCACATCTTGGACATACACTTTCCTTCTCTACTCAGAATTCAGGCATCCTTGTCATGATTTATTTTACACCAAGTATAGCTTTATAATGAAGGGGGACAAACCTCCAATGCCAACATTTAGACTGAAGAGATGTGTCATAAGACATGACACCTAGTGGACTTCCATCGACCTGATATAAAGAATCAACTCAAAACCCAAGAGTGAAAGCATATTTAACATTATTTTTCCATATACGTACCTTGCCATCGCTGAAGGTTACCTTGCAGCCTTTGTCTTCCATTACCGAGATGGATACTAGGTTCTTTTTAAGATCAGATACATATAATACATCTTGTAAGTGAATTTTATTACCTTGATTCAATTTGAGAGAAACAATGCCTACACCTTTCACGGGGTATTTCATGTAATCTCCAAGGACAATTTCCAGGTTAGTTTCTTTCTCTACCAGATCATGGAGTACTTCTTTGTAACCAGTGAAGTGTCTTGAGGCACCACTATCAATGAGCCAAATTCCCATTGAGTCCGAAGGAGCGGAGGTAGATAGAGCAGCTGGTAGATAATATTCAGCCTTCTTATTGTCAACAGTGTTAGATTCATACGTGGAATTTCTAGCCTTCTTGAATGGTTTCCCTCTTCCTTCATTTCCAACATTCCTTTTACCTTTGCTATTGAATTTTCCATTCCTTCGATTACCATGAGAGGGATTTTGATCATCGTCATGATGAGAGTCCTTTCTATTAGGACATTCCCTTGCATAATGACCTGCTTTATTGCAAATGAAACATCGTACTTTTCTTCCACCCTTAGATCCAGCCTTTCTTTTTGATTTAGACCCAGAATTATTTATTTTCTTAGAATGAGAAGAAAAAGCAGCAGGAGGACCTTTAGGCAAGGGCATTTCTTACTCTTCTACCCTTGTTTCTTCATGAATGCATCTAGCCATTAATTCCTCGGAACCAGGAATTACATTATTGTTCAGAAGAGTAGTCCTAAACACATACCATTCGGATGGTGATCCTCCAAGAGTTGTGAGTGCCATTTCTCTGTTGGTAATAGTTTCCCCAATACATAGGAGATCATTCTTGATCTTGGTGATTCTTAAGAAGCATGTTTGCATACTCTCATATTTACCCTTCTTGATTTCCCTCAGCTTATTTCTAAGAAACAAAACTTGATTTGCATCATTAACTTTAAATAAACTCACCAGTCTATCGTAGATTTCCTTGGAGGTGTCTAGATCAGAGATGTAAGCCACCAAGCACTTGTTGATAGAGTCCCAGATGATCTTCTTCGCTTTAATTTCTCCGTTCTTCCATTTGTTCCTGGTAGCAGGAGGTGCATTTGATGCAGGCTCAACAATATTGCCTCTCATGTGACCTAAAACTCCTTGATCCTCCAGGGTTAGATTGATAGACGTCTTCCATTCGTGATAGTCAGCTTTCTCATGAAGCTTGTCTTCAGCAGGAAAGAGTGTTGAGGACCCCATCATTCTTTTGGGATAGCTTTGCCAATATTCTCTTTGGTGATTGCTCTTCCTCTTGCTTGGGCTTTGTCTTCACCTCAGCTCTGATACCATGTTAAGTTATGGTATGTTATATGCTTATAATAGTTTACTTCTTTTCCTTGTATTCCACAGATTAGCAATCACATGTACATAAAGTAAAGTGCAGATAGAACATTAAACGATCGACAGAAAACAAGCCAAGACAAGAGACACAAGATGTGGCGGCTAGCCAATGAAAAACCCCACAATGTGTGGGGAAACCCTTTGATCAAATATTCTTTTATCTTCAATAATTTAGTAGAGAGAAATAGTACAATAAATCTAATTCATATCAGCGGTAGCAAACCCTAGATCAGCAGCATCAGCATTAGCGGCTTCATTATCAAACTAGGGCAAACGATATCTCACAAACCGTTCATCGGATTGACTTCATTCCACCACCAAAAGTTGTCACTTTCAGAGGAGATCTAGATGGCCCTACAGTGGAGTTCCAAAGAGGAGATCTTCTAGTCAACATAGGTCAATATTTACTTCTGTAGTTGCAGCTTCAGTTTCAGCAGTTTCCGGCTTCAAACTAGGGTAGTCGATATCTTGCAAACCGTTCGTCGGATTGACTTCGTTCCACCACCAAAAGTTGCGGTTTTTAGAGGAGATCCAGATGGACCTACAATGAAGTTCCAAAGAGGATATCTCCAATTCCACGTAGGTCAATCTTTACTTTTGCAGTTGCAGCTTCAGTTTCAACAGTTTCCAGCTTCACATGTGTGAGAGAGAGACCCTCTTCTACACAGTAGAGAAGAGACTCATTTCTGTGCAGTAGAGAGAGAGAGAGAGACGTGATGAGATGACTGAGTCCAAATGAGGAAAAGTCCTCTTATATTTATACACAGCGTTGGTGTTTGAATAGATGTGACTGTTGGGGTTCTGAGCCTACATGAGTTGTAGGTCAGCTTGATAATAATTCCATAATCAAAATAAATTCATATCTCCATGAATACTTATCGAAATTGGATGATCTTTATATCAATCCTACACCTCTCAATGAGAGGAATCTAATAAAAATATTATCAGTCATGAATAAGATGACCCACATGAAGTTTATCCCTAGTTGCCAATTTTTATAGAGGGGTGTCTTTGAATCTTGTTTTCCTCAGTTGTTTGTCAAGCAATATTTCGAAGCTCTTTATTTTGCCTCTTTGAAAATGCCATCTTCAATTGTAGCTTTACAAGAGCATATTTCATCCTAACAACTTCATCATCCACTTATTTCATCTACACATCTAGTTCTTCTTCTACATCTTGTTCTTATTTCTTTCCTGAAATGTCATCTATTGGATCAGGAGTTGGCATTTCAACTAAATCCTCAATTGATTTCTCAATACCCTGTTTGACATTTTACCTAGTTCCAAGTCTCAGCACAAACTAATTATCTTCCTCTTCTTGTTTATCTTCTGGAGTAAAATCGTTTGATTGAGGACTTGGCTCCCCAACAACCTGTTTATCCTTTGATCTAGTTCTAGGTCTCAATAAGAACTACGTATATTTAACTTTATCCTCTACTTTCAATTTGGTTAATTGAATGTTTGTAGATAGAAATTGTGCCACATGAACCTATAATGCTTGAATCTTCTTCTTTTCTTTTGTGCTTGACTTCTTGCTTGGTTTTTTTCCTTGTCTCTTTCTCTAACCCACCTCCTTCACTATTGTCTGAACTATTGCTTCATCCTTATGCTCTTCTTTATCTTCAGAAATATCCATGGGTGAGAAATCTATTTGAGGCAATAAACCAAGATTTGATATAAAACTTTTCCATGAAATCCTATTTTTGTCAAGTTCATGCATGGCCAAAATCTTAATCAAACAAAAATGAAATAAACTAGACCTTTGATTGTCTTTTTCAGCCTGCACCTTTTCTGCCATCCTCCCTAAACATTTCAAAAAATCATATGATAGCTTCATGGGCTCCTTCTGAGTGAAATGTGTCGAAATTCTAAGATGGTAATAATAGATTTTACTGAACCTACCCTCGCAAGTGAAATATCTCTGAATAGATTTAAGAAAATGACCATGGTGATCCTAGAAATACGTACTGGGAAATGTGGTATCAAATTTATTCTCATACTATGGCTTGACAAACTATTTGAAGAATGCATCATTTTGGTCATCTCCCTTAAACCATTTCTCTCCATTTGTAGGTATGGTTGTGGCATCAACAATCAGCATCTTAGAGACAATGAATTCCAAGCTCCCTAATTTCACCTTTCCCTGCTTCAAATTTAAATAAAATAGGTAAGCCAACTTTGTATGGTGACCTACAGCTTGTACCTTTTCACAAAAAGGAATACATCCTGAATTCTCAAAGGCGACCCTAATTGTTGGACTGGAATTAACTAGTGCTAGGGTTTTCGGCTCGACGCATACAATTTCACCTCCCTTTCTCAAAGTGGGAGTTGTTTTACTCTTATACAGAAGGCAATAGATAGACATGCTTCTTTTGACTCTCATGGAAGATGAAAAGGATGACATGAAAAACTTCACTCCTAATATTTGGACAACAATGAACTTGACAACAACAACCATTGACTATAAATATGACATGTTTCACAAGGTGAAATAGAGGGTATTGATATTTAGTGAGACTTCTAGAAAATTTACCAAACCTACGAACCCTTTAGTAAGTTGGCTCCACACACGAGAACTCTCCAATATTTAATTACACAGCAAAAGAAAAAATTTAGATCTTTTTAATCATTATCTAGCGGGCATAGAGCATGTACAACACTTGTGGAAATTAAGAAAAATCACAACTCTAATGACCTAGACTTAGGCTTATTAAACCGAATTCAGAACAAACGTCAAGGCATCCTACCTCAGGACTTGCAAAAGGTGACGAATTGAATTAGTTTGTGACTATGTAACAGTACGGAGCCATTGTGTAGCGACTCAAAAATGTTGTATGCTATGAACTAATGAGGAGTGTTGTGTGTGCAAGGATGATTTCTAGTGGCCATAGATTCATTCTAGATGTCACTTTTCTTTGCTCGAAACTTGAATTGGTCTCTGCTAAGGTTCGATCTAAGGCCTCAAAGTTTTATGATCTGCACAACATGACCCAACATGAGAAAACTGTATGGAAATTAAGGTAGTCACTTGTTTGATTTATATTAGCATTTAATTTATCATACAATATTATGTAATAAGGCAGTCCATTTTGGATGATATTATGATTTCTGCATGGGAATCATTACAACATTAGGGAGCATGGGTTCTTGGATAGTGGGGAATATATGAGTTATGTCATGTATAGTGTGTACTCATGGTCTTTTGAGGGGATGGTTTTAGGATAGGATGGGGAAATTGAAAGTTATATGAGTGATGGATAGGTAATAAAAAAATGGATTTATGAGTGGATAATGGAAGGCTTAGGTTATGAAATTAGGGAAACAATGGTAGATTAGACGGGGGAATAAGAAATAGGGTATTCCCAAAAGACCATTTTCCTTAAGCAACAGAAATTGATTGGTATAATCTCAAGAGAAACTTTCAGACAAACACATAATTAACACATACCCCATTACTTGATTGTTCAGAAATATATAACCATGACTCCTAATGACTCAATATTACTTCATGCTTTGACTGGACTACTTGATGACTAAACTCATGACGGTGTCAGATGATGACTTTTGAATTTATGACAATGACAATGATTATAAGTTCGACTTAATCAAACTGAAAATTAAAAAAACAAAAATTGAAGACATTCGAGAAATAAAAACTATTGACCCTAACATTGTCTCCATTGGGGATGGCGATGCCCCAATGAGGTGCCAAGAACAAAAACATAGAATAGTAGCTACCCATTGGCCAACAGACTCAACCCATAAGCTGAAAATGTGATTGAAAGTATGATTAACATACTGCAAAATGACTACTAACTAGCTGAACCTACTCAACTGGTTGACTTATATATGCCAACAAAATTTTGGGATCTTAGGGCCTTCATTTCGCGCTTCAATTCCAAACATCGGCTATCCACACTTATAATAGTCAAAATTAAAATGATATATACAATGAAATGGTGAATCATCTGTGATATCAAACAAGAAAATGTTTCAAACGCCTGTCATTCACAACCCTTGCTCCAACTGGCTCATCAGACAAATCTCCAAGAAAATACACATTTTTCCCACGAAATCCAGCAATCTTAAAAGGCCCATTCCACAAATATTTTAACTTTCCATGCTTCCACTTCTCTTCATTTATGGCATCCCAGTTCAGTACCAAATCTCTGATTTGAAAATCAGCTTCTTTAGCTCTTCTATCATTAATTCTTTTAATTCGGTCTTGTATCAGTTGTGTGTTCCAGAACACCTCTAGTCTTCACTATTCGAATTGGATCATTTGAATAATTCTTTGTTTTATATCATTAGGCTCTACCTCAGCTTCCTGCAATAATTTCATGACCAAAACTCCCAACGAGGAAGGAAATATTGCATCTTTTCCATAAAATAACTGAAATGGAGACATGCCTATTGACTTTTGGGTACTCACTTGGTCTACCAACAATGCATGTACCAATTTCTTATGCCAGCTTCTCTTGTTCTCCTACAACATTTTCTTAATAATGTTGACCAGGCTCTTATTAGATGATTCAGATAAAGCATTACCCTGAGGATAATAGGTTGTGAAGTGACCTAAAATAATGTTGTACTTCTGACATAAATCTATCATTTTCTTTGATTTAAAGGCAAAAACATTATATGTAATAAAATTTTATGTGGGCAACCAAATATGGACAAAATATTACCTTCTAAGAATTGAACAATCACTATGTCTATAGATTGTCTGGTTGGAATTTCCTTAATCCACTTGGTGAAATAATCAGTTGCTGTCAGTATCCATTTGTGTTGTCCATATGAAGTGGGATGAATTTCACCAATAAAATTGAGTCCCCATTGCTGAAATTGTGACTCAATAGATTTGGTTTCAGAGGTAGCAGGAGAAATTTCTTCCTTCCTTCAAATATTTTACATTCTTAGCATGTAGCAACCTTTTTATACACATCAACAAACAAGTTCAACCAATAAAACCCCACCCTTAGGATTTTGTTTCTTTGTGTTTTCCAAAACAAGTGCCCACCACAATCCCCTTTGCGAACCTCCTCCATCATCCTTTGAAATTCATATTCTAATAGACAATTCAACAATATCCCGTCAGGATCCTTTTAGTTAAAAAAATAGATTGTTGATGCAAAATTTTACTACTTTCAACTTGAGAAAACGAGATTTGGTTTTGGGAAAATCTGGAGGTGCTTCTAGATGCTTCAATACATACAAAATATCAACATACCACTTGGAGGTAGAAATTTTTTCTAGAACCTGATGAGTTGAAATTGAGTCATATTCTTCTACAAGGGAAACCAAGAAATTAATTTGAAGTGACCGCAAATTTAATTTAGCCATTATCCTAGCCAATCCTTGTCCTTTAATCAACCTTGTGGGTTTGATTTTGATATCATACTCAAGTATGGAGGAAATCCATTGATCACTCCTCCCATCTGGATCATTTTGAGTCAGAATATCTTTGACTGTGAGACTTGGTACATAAGAAACAATATTCAAATGTAGAACATAAATTCGAAAATCATTCAAAGCTTTCACAGGAGAGAAGGCATGTTTTTCCCTAATATCATATTTAAGAGAAACATCTCAGAGAGTTTTGATAAAAAATGGAATTGGTTTTTCCACTCCTTGCTGATTTTTTTGCCTTAAAAGAACAACAATATTGTGCTTTGAAGCAAAAAAAAAAAAGATGTTAAACTCACGTGTGTTAGCGTGAGTGATAAGTGTAGGAGAATGGGACAATGCAAATTTAACTTCCTCAAATTATATTTTTCTTTCTTCATTCCATTTTAGTTCCCTGTACTTCTTTAACATGTTTGTAATTTTCCTTAAAATTTCTTCCAAATTGGGAATAAACCTCATTAAATAAATTATCCTACCAATAAAAGGCTGAATCTCCTTCTTACTTATGGGAATATCCATTTTTTGAATGGTTAAAATTCTGGTCACATCAATATTGATGTAGTCTTTTGAAATTATATGGCCTAATAGCTTAGCTTCATCCAACCCAAACAAATATTTTTTAGGATTTAATGAAATGCCATATTTTTTGCACTTTTTGAGAACTTCCCTCAACTGTTGCAAATGGTCATCATATGACTACGAATAGACAGTGATATCATCAAGATATATTACTAAATATTTTTCCTTCTCCTTCGCGAAATCTATGTCCATGTCTTGCTCAAATGTCGCTCTTGTGTTCATCAAACCAAATGATGTCTTTTCATATTTGAAGGTCCCCCACAGTGTAGTAAATGTAGTCTTATATTGGTCTTACTTGGTTATACCCTGAGAAACCATCCAGTAGTAACATTCTCCTTGCACCCACCACTTTCTGAAGGATGTGATCCATTCTTGGTCATGAATATTTTTCCTTCTATGACACCATATTCAAATTTCTAAAATCCACACACAATCTGATTTCTCTTATCTTTTACCTGACTAGTACCAAGTTAGATAACTAACTGGAAAATCTGCGAGGTACTTTATTGCCAACATCAAATAATTTTCTTACCTCCTTCTCGATTAAAGGTAGCAGAACCCAATTTGTCCTCCGCAAATTATAATTGAATGGATTTTGATCTTCTTTAATTGGTATCATGTGCTAGATGATGTCCTTATCATACACCTTTAGGTCCTTACATGCCAAGGAAAATAGATCAGAAAATTCACTCAACAAGTCCAAATACTTCTCCTTCATTTTTGAACTCAAAGTCTTGGAAACATTTATCATCTTTG
Source organism: Pinus taeda (assembly GCA_000404065.3). Classification (NCBI taxonomy): domain Eukaryota; kingdom Viridiplantae; phylum Streptophyta; class Pinopsida; order Pinales; family Pinaceae; genus Pinus; species Pinus taeda. The sequence continues at coordinate 140,655 of APFE030015849.1, read as the reverse complement.
GCTTATATGTTGTGCCTATGTTTCATTCTTCCACTCCATCTATAGTAGGCACCAACTTCGTCATCTTGGCAACATCATTCTAATAAAAAATCTCTTCCAAAGGTACTAGCCCTCTTGGAATGACATTGTCTTTAAGCTGCAACACTTTCAATTATGCCACTTTCTTGTCTGATTATTCTTTCATCTTATTTATAAATCTCACCTTATCAACATCTTCCCATCTGTTGTCCTTTTCCAACCTCATTTTGCAAATTCCTCCTTCATCAACATGAAATTTTCTAACTTCTTGTCATTTTCAAAGACTTGCCAATACTTCATGTTATCTAGTACGAGTATGTATTTTACTTCCACCTTCTTGTTTCCTATAATACTATTGAAAATATTAAAATCATAGGTCGATGTAGCCAATGCATCTACAACAACATTTTATTTTCTAGGAACAATTGAAAAATTATATTCAAAAAAATTCAGCAAGTAATCTGGGACAACATTCTGATAAGCACGAATGTGTGGTGGTTTCATTTAGTACTCACCTTTACCTTTCCTAAAAAATAAATTTGAATCCCCATAGACATTTATCCTTCTGGCTCCTGATTTCTTCAAAACTTGTAGACCCAAAAAGAGTGCTTCATACTCGGCCACATTATTGGTACAATAAAAAACTAATTTGTATGAACAGATCTTGGTCTTTTTGACTTCCAGGCCGACTATCCATACACTTGCACCAACACCATCTCTTCTTGCTACCCTGTCAAAATGCATGGTCCAAATTCATTTCTTTTTCTCATCTTTGTCTCTTATTTCAAACTTAAAACTTTCACATTGCTCATGGATTGTTTTGCTATCTTGTTCTTCAATCTGTTTGGTAGTCTGTTTCACATTTTCCTCCTCTTTTATTTCTGCATTTGTCTCCTCTTCATCAGGACAACCAAAATTAAATAAAATAAAAGAATCTAAATCAGAATAAACAACATATACTAGATGATTTGCAAGCTTCTCTTTGTTATTGATCATGTATTTCATGGGTGGTTCTCTGTACTGTCTCCTTGTCTAACCACCAAAAACTAAGACAGTGATGTAAGACATATCAGTCTACATTGCACCATGTGGATTTGCCATCCATGATCTAGAATGATGCATGCCAAATTTGGAAGGTGTGTCCACTACAAAAATGTCTATCACCAGACATTTGGAAGGAATTTGAGTTAATGTTACTCCTAAATCCTTAATCAATCCCAAGCACTTCACTTTGCTAGAACCAACTGAGTAAAATTCCTTGTAAGGTTTGGTGATGTAAATCCCCAATCTCTCCATAATCACTTTTGGCATCAAATTATGTGAGGCCCTACAATCTAGCATAACACTGTGTAATATTTAATCATGCACGTTCAAACTAACATAAAAAGGAAGTACATCCCCATGCTTCCCTTTATCATCGATATTTGGCCCAAAAATGATAGTTGGATGATCATCAACTATGTTCAAAGTATAATAACTTTTTTCAACTCTTAGCACCTTTAAAATTTGAGTTCTATATTGATCGTTCTTGAGAAATTCACCGAGGGGAATGGATACTTTTAACTTGGCAAGCTCAGTCTCAAGATTAAAAGGACTTGGTGTTTTTCTTGCTTCCTTTTGAAAAACATCCTTATTTTCTATAGTGTCCTTAAAAGGATCCTCTCTCCTTTGAAAAATGGTGATGGGAGGTTTTTTCTTTTGGCCATTTGTACTTGGGACATATTTCTTGACATTACTAGCTTCCATACATTTCTTGGTTGCATTGTTGACTACTACTTTGTTCTTTACTACATTGTTGCCTTCATTTCTGCTTCTTAGACTATACTGTCCTTGAACTTGCATGATGGAATTTTGGTACCCTTTAATCTACTGCTCAGATTCGGTCATCAACATGTCATTTTGGGACTGAGTAGGAAGCAATTCTTCCTCTTTTGTTACAAAATTCTTGAACTACTCTTGTTCTTGATTTTATTTGGTTAAATACATAGTTTGCTACCTATCACCAAAAAAAGAATTTGATCCTCCAGTAGCTATGCATTTTATTCATCTTGATCTTGGGCATAATTTTGTTGAAAAGGTGGTCTTACTTGTTGTTGTGACTACTTTGGACCCTTCTTCTCCATTGTCTTGATTGGAACTTATGGCTACCTTCGAAAATTTGGATTTCAAATTTGTGGACCCACCTAAGGTTCTCTAACAACAAATCGATTAGTGAAAGCCATCTTTTCCATCATATTTTCCATTGTCTTAACTAAGGTGTCCAACTTTTCATCAGAAGAAGTGGCAGGCTCCTCTTTTATTATGACTCTTATGTCTACCTTCATTTTGGATTTCTTCGCCATCAAATTTGCCTCCACACTAACTGCATTGTTTTGCATGTCTTCAAGTGTTCCTCAATTTCTTTCCCTGAGTTGATAGGCCATCTCAGAGTCAAAACCATTGGGATAATGAAGCAAATAAAGTCTAGGATGAGGATTTATGTCTGCAAGGATGGAATTATACACTTTATTGAATATTATAGAAAAATCTTGGACAGTTTCACCACGCTGCCTTTTCAGATTATCATACTCAATAAAGATTTGTAAGTGATTCTTCTTCTTACCCCATATTGCAAGAAAAGCATCCTCAAAATATTGATAGTTGGTAAAAGATTCTGAACAATCAATCCTGAACCACTTCTTAACTTCACTAGAAAAGCTTTGAGCAAACAGCCTGACTTTAACATCTTGATGATCCACTTCCTCTAAATCTAGAAAACCACTCACCTTATCCACATGTTGCTTAGTTGTAGTCTCTCATGTACCACCATATTGGGGAAGTCTCTGGCCATAATTTTAAGGTAGATCATGTTGTTGATCTCGAAGAACCAAAGGAGCATACCTACCTGTGATTGACGTTATTTGAGAAGAGGTTGAACTAGCTATGGTACTGTGAACATGAAAGGGTAAAACAATGATTTGGGGAGCTATTGTAATAAGATATCTATGGACAAAAGATAAAGTAGAATTTGTTTTGACAAATGGGCTTAAAGGAGGTGCAAAAAATGAAGAAATAGATGTTAGGAAAACATGAGAAAAATTATCAGAAGTTCAAATAGGGTTAGCAAGCTGGAAATTTTCTGATTTCTCAGCAGTAGGCTGCAATTGATTTACCAGGCTTTCGAATTTAAGAGATTGTACTAATGCACTTTTATCAAACTCACCAGGATCATATTTTGCAGGAATTACAACAAGTTCTAACACATATTCATCGATCACAATATCAGAAACAAAGGTTTCATATTTGGTCTTAAACAAAGAAATTTCGAAAATTAGATCAAACTCAAGATCTCCTAGAGAGAATAAACCCTCACGCAAAGAACAATATCTTCCAAAAGGGATGCTGGCAATTTGAGTTTATTTAATGATGTTCTTCTTTCTAAGGGTACTTTCAGGATACTGACAATATTTGTAGGATTAAGGTCAGGGTTTTGTCTGGTATGCCTCTTAGAAGCCATATTTTCTCACACAAGTTTCAATGTATCTGATTTGACTACTAGTTAGAGTTACTTTACAAGTTTTAGCCTATGATGTAACTCTCAAAATGAAACATCTTCCTGGTAAAACTGACACTCTTGCATTTCCCAGCAATGGCGCCACTATGTTAGCACTCTATGAATCCCTTTAGGTTGAGGAAAGGGTCATAGAGGTAAGAACACACCGCTTTTGGCTAGAAACTTATCTTTTCTAGCTAGAGGGGGCTTCCTCATTCGAAGAACCTAAATATTGGAGACTTTGAAGCACATATTTTGACAGAGACAAGATCTAAAGAGGATTTTAAAATTTTATCGGAACTTTGTGAAGGGTTCCAGAATATGGATGCATGTGATGATAAAATTACTAGCTCGTCATACCTATGCATATACAAACCAATTACATGCACAGAGGCTTGTCTAGCACATACTTTGAATAGGAAAACAATTGTAGTACATTGGGAAATGAACATATAAAACACTCATCCACACATGATAGAACAAATGAGATCTTTGTTACTACATTTCAATGGGTGATTATTAAGAGAGAAAACAAAATATTTAAAGGCATAACACATTTCATTTGCATTTGAAACATTAAGATACAGCTAAACTAGAGCATGCATGATGAATTCTAATATAGCTTTTCCATCATACCCTTAAATAAGACTAAACAAGAAACTAAATAAGGTAACAAATACACAAGAGAGAAACAAATTCGAAGCATAATACCGCAAGTATCTCTACAATGATCATTAGAATAAGTCAGCATTAAGCATTATTATTAATAAAAGATAACAACACACAAATATCTCTGAAACATTTCACAATAACATCCAACCATTTCCATCTTGTATCATTTGTCATTAAATAGCTTTACATCTTCAAAAATATCATGACCAGATACAATGAATGTGTTATCCATGAGACAGGTTGAAATGATCACAAAAGTAGCAAGTTCATAAACATATCTTTAGTTTTTTATATTAGTAGTAAAAAACCAACCCAAATTTTATCATGCTATCCTATCTTAAACACCATCTTAGTTCATGATAATGTTATCCTATTCATTGTACCATGCCTTTGAAATAAGAAACAACAGTCAACTAGAAAATATGTACTCCACATCAGCTGTGTAGCATGCCATGTTGGCATGACCTTCCACGTAATAGAAGACACATGGATGATGATTAGGTGATGAATAAGCTTGTGACACAACAAAACATTCTACCACCCCTCCTTTGACACATGGCAGCCTCAATAATCCACAAAAAAATATTTGTAGCATGTGCGCAATAGTTGCACAGCGCTTAGCAACAAGATTTCAAATTGTGCTTATGTCTCCTTTTCGTGCCTCAAAATTCAAAACATGGCCTAGCTATAATATCAATGCTCTCAGAATACCCAAGGAAACCTTCAAAGATGACAAAAAGTGAATGAGAGATCCTTTGCAAAAATTGAAGGGATCCTCCTGCACAACTCTGTCATCTTCAGCAATCATCAAAATTTTGATCGTTCAACAAAAACAATTACCTCTTCTTTCTCTTACTAGATGAATGTTTGTTGGAACATGGCTTGACCTTAGTACTTTTGCATGGAGTATTATCTTCTTTGATCACTAATGGTTGAGGTGGTTTTTGTGTTACTTCTTGTAGCTTGGACCTTTCTTCAGGTGTGTTTCTAGTTGTAGGCAATCTTGTTGCCTCTCTGTACCTTTTTACTAACTTCCAAGCCTTTGATAACTTCTCTTTCATGATCCTCACCCTTCTCTCCAAAACAAGGTTCCTTATGTAGTATTGTTTCACTTGATTCCTTATCGGGAGAGCATACTTAAGGAAACATTATTCTTTGTTAATTAATTTACAAGCTTGTAGCACTTCCTTATTAGCGTCCAAAATCAGTTGACCAACATCTTATTTGAAATCTTCATTTTCTTGTGATATTTTCGTCACCTACATTTGGTATTCCTCAAGATCCTATAGACACCTATGATACTCCATCCATTGATCAAAATCTGATTTATTTGGGGATTGGACTATTTTTTCATTTGTTGCGCCCACCCTTGTTTGTATTTTGATGCTCAGTTGTATGTCTTCTAGGCTTTACTTTGGGATCTTCCTTCTTCTCTATATCTATAACTTGTTTACTCTTATCCTATGTAGTAGGCTCGAGGGGTGCCTTTCACCCTTCTTTTGCTTGAGATTCTTGTGAATCAGTATGTCAAAGCCCCTTATTTTTCCTCTTCAAAAAGGCCATCTTCAGGTGTACCTTTACAAGAGCATCTTTCATCCTGACAACTCCATCATCCACTTCTTTCATCTGCACACCTAGTTCTTCTTCTACATCTTTCTCTTGATTTCTTCATGAAATGTCATCTACTGGGTGAGGAGTTTCCATTTCAATGAAACCCTCAACTAATTTCTCAATAACCTATTCGGCTTTTGACCTAGTTCTAGGTATCAACACAAACCAAGAATCTTCCTCTTCTTGTCTATCTTTAGGAGCAACATCATTTAGTTGAGGAGTTGGCTCCTCAACAACCTTCTTGTCCTTTGACCTAGTTCTAGGTCTCAATAATAATTGTGTTTCTTTAATTGTCTCCTATGCTTTCAATTCAGTGAAGTGAATCTTTGTTGTTAGAACTTCTACCACATGAGCCTCTGATGCTTGAACCTTCTTATTTTCTTTTGTGCTTGATTTCTTTCTTGGTTTTTTTCTTTATCTCTTGCTCTGACCTACTTCCTTCACTACTGTCTCAGTTATTGTTTCATCTTTAGGCTCTTCTTTATCTTGAGAAATCTCCATGGATGAAAAATCTATTTGATGCAATAAACAAAGACTTGACATAAAACTTTTCCATGAAATATTATTTTTGGTAGGTTAATGCATGCAAAAAAACTTGATCAAAGAGAAATGAAATAAATTAGACCTATGATTGTCTTTTTTAGCTTGAAGATTTTCTTCCATCCTCCCTAAACATTTCAAAAAATAATATGATAGGTGCATGGGCTTCTTCTTACTAAAATATATCAAAAATCCGAGATGGTACTCATAGATTTTACTGAACCTGCCCTCATAGGTGAAATTTCTTTGAATAGCTTTAAGCAACTGACCATGCTGGTCCTGGAGATATGTACTAGGAAAATTCGTATCAAAATTATTTTTATATTATGGTTTAAAAAACTCTTTGAAGAATGCAACATCCAGGTCATCTCCCTTAAACCATTTCTCTCCATTTGTAGGTATGGTTGTGGCATCAACAATAAGCTTCTCAGAGACAATGAGTTTCATGCTCCCTAATCTCACCTTTCCCTCCTTGAGATTTAAAGCAAATAGGCTAGCCAATTGTGTATGGTGATCTACAAATTATATCTTTTCACAAAAAGGAATACATCCTAAATTATCAAAGGCAGACATAGCTTCTAGACTAGAATTGACTAGTGCTAGTGTTTTTGGCTCGACGCATATGATTTCACCTCCCTTTCTCACAGTGAGAGCCATTTTACTTTGATAGATAGGGAGATAGATAGAAAATTTTATTTTAACTCTCATGGTAGATGAAAACAATGACAACAACAACTTCACTCCTGATATTTTTACAACAATGAACTTCAAAACAACAACCCTAGGCTCTTCGTATGATAGCAACAACCATAGAATATAAAGATGACATGATGGACAATGTGAAACAGAAGGTACTGATATTTAGTGAGATTTCTGGTAAATTTACCTAACCTTTGGACCCTTCACTAAGTTGGCTCTACACATGGAAACTCTGTAAACTTGAATTAGACAAACAAAGCCAAAATTTGGATCTTTTTAATCATTGTCTGTTTAGCACAAAGCATGCGCAGTGCTTATGGAATGTAAGAACAATCATGAATCTAGTGAACTCAACTTAGGCTTATTAACATGAATTCAGAACAAATCTCAAGGCATCCTACCTCAAGACCCACAGAAGGTGAAGAATCGAATTGACTTGTGATTGTATAGCACCAAGGAGTCATTCCCTAGTGACTAAGTAGCATTGTATACAATGAACCAGTGAGCAATGTTGTGTGTATAGCAATGATTTCCAGTGTTCGCAACTTTGCTTTAGGTGTCACTATGCTTTGCTGGAATCTAAAATTGGTCTCTACTAAGGTTCGATCTTACGCCACCAAGTTTGTGATTTTCACAAAATGACCCAACATGAAAACGCTATATGGAAATTAAAGCAATCACTTGTTTGATTTTAATTAGAATTTAATTTATCATACAACATGATCTAATAAGGTGCTCCATTTGGGATGATATGATGACTTTTGCATGGGAATCATTAGAACATTAGGGAGCATGTGTTCTTGGATAGTGGGAAATATATGGGTTATGTCATGTATAGTGTGTACTCATGGTATTTTGAGGGGATGGGTTTAGGATAGGATGGGGAAAATGAAATTTATATGAGTGATGGAAAGGTAATATAAAAGGAGATTTATGAATGGATAATGGAAGGTTTAGGTTATGAAACTAGGGAAACAAGGGTATATTAGAGGGGGAAATAAAAAATGGGATATTCTCAAAAGATTGTTTTCCTTGAGAAACAGAAATTCACTATAATGATCTCAAGATAAATTTTCAGATCGACACACAATTGAAACATACACCATGACTTGACTAGTCAGAAATATGTAACCATCACTCCCACTGACTCAATATTGCTTCATGTTTTGTCTCAACTACTTTATGAAAAAACTCATGGTGATTTCAGATGGTGACTTTTGAACTTATGATAGTGACAGTGACTATAAGTTCAACCTATTCAAACTGAAAATCAAAAAAAAATTGAAGGCATCGACAAATAAAAGCTAATGACCCTAACAGGAGCTAAAGACAATTTCATGGGTATATTATGTCCTTAGCCCTAAACATAATCTAATTAGTGTTGTTTAGTTAATGCAAAAAGGATACAGGGCTATTTTCAAGGATAAGAATGTGTTATATATGTTAAGCCTCCAAGTAAGAAGCTACTAGTAAAGGTACATATGATGGGGAACAAACTCTTTCCTCTACTCATGAATTATGGTGATTAGGTCAATTATTTTACAGTTTCATGTTCTAATCGTTACTGGTTATGGCACTTTTATTTTGGACACTTGTATTTCTCTGGTTTAATATTGTTGCAACATAAAAAAATGGTTAGATGGTTGCCTCCCATGAAATAACCTTCTATTACTTGTGAGTGTTGCATCTTGGGAAAGAAACACCATGAAATTTTTCCAAACGAAGTTGCATACAGATCAAAGGAACTACTAGAACTCATTGATACAAACTTGTGTAGACCAATGAGGACATAGTCGATTTTTGGAAGTTATTACTTCCTCACTTTCGTTGATGATTTTAGTAGAAATACATGACTTTACTTCTTGAAGCAAAAATATGAAACTTTGCGAAGTGTAGAGAATTCAAAGCCTTAACAAAGAACCATAGTGAATGAAAGATCAAGGTATTGAGAGTAAGTCGTGGAGGAGAATATGATTCAAAATAATTTCATGCTTACTACAAACAACATGGAATCAGAAGGTAGTTAAAAACAAGATACACATCACAACATAATGGTGTAGCAGGGAGAAAGAACAAGACAATTATGAACATGGAAATGAGAATTTTGAAGGGAATAAACTTGTCTAATGAGTATTGGGAAGAATCTATTGCATGTGTTATTTATGTGATAAACAAATCTCCTACAAAGAGCATGATGAATAGAGTACCAAATGAAGCATGGTCAGATATGTCTTACAGTGTATCTCATCATAGAGTGTTTGGATTTGTAACTTATGTCGATATTCCTAAAGAGCTAAGAGGCAAGTTGGATGATAAAAGTAAAAAATTCATATTTATTGGTTATAGCGAGCAATCAAATGCCTATAATTTGTATAACCTAGTCACCAAGAAGACTATATTAAGTAGAGCTATTGTGTTCAAATAACAAGATTCAGGGAATGGGGCTATAGATAAAACAATTGATGTAAGAGCACCACTGATGGAAGTGGATGATGTAGCAAAAAGGAGTAGAAGGAATCATAAGAGAAGACACCAAACAAAGGCATGTCAAAAAGGACTCTTGTTGGATTAATGGGGCCTGACCTAGGTTTAGAAATGTTTAGCCAAACAAATCCTGACACTACTAGACCTTTCAGCAACAACCTATAGAGTGTGAACTGAGGTCTCACTCGAGGTAGTATGGGAGGGTGCTGGAACTAGGTTTTCGCACCCTAGGGATATCTTTATGTGGTCTAGGTTTTCGCAAAGCGATCCTACGTGTTGCATGCTTCCGCGCAACTATCTTCTCGGGGCAACTACCTTAATCAGTCATGATTACAATTTACCCTTTTATGTGCTTAATGTTACTATAGATCTTTGGTTACTTACAAAGGTTCAACACTTTTAGTTACTATTCAACATAAATGGATATGCGTGTAAACATTAATCAGGGACAAATGCATAAACCAGAATTAAGAGCAGATACACGATATTGTGTAATCAACTTACATTTATTAATGCCCTTTATCCATTTACAATCAACTCCCTGCCATGCACACACAGCTGCAAGGGTCCGTGCACACAGTTGCAGACTCTATCAGGCCTTTGCGCACACAGTTGTGGAGCCTTTATCTCATATCACAACCCAAACTTGCACTTACTGACCTAGATCTACTATGGCATTCAAACACCCATATTACTTCTATTACCAAAAATCTACCTTACACTTAGAGCCTTGCTCTTATTTATAGATTCCCATGGTCTGTGGACCATGGGCAGGCCGACACATTCTAGATTAACTTATAATATTTTAGGGTGGACTACCCTTGGACTCGACTCATTATAATTCATGCTCTACGCACTTCGCAGAGCTTTTACAATGCAATGTTAAAAAATGTCAGCTTCAAGCCCCAAAAATGTTACGCAGGGGATCCGCTGCCCAAGAGGCCCCTAACACAATCATCGTGACTCTTCCTGAGTCCCTCGTCGGTGAAGCGAGATGTGCTACCAAGGCTTCATGGTTCACCATCCCTGTGAGTGACGTACTGCAGTTCATTGTTCCATCCTTGCTTCTTGCAACACTTCTTGAAGCTCTTGCTCCATTGCCTCTACTAGTTCGCCTAACCAATGATTCTCATTCTGCTTTGCTTGATTAACACAAAGTGGCTCCCTTGACCCTGCACATGTAGCAATCAACTCTTGTAGCCCTTTAACTGCCTTATTGTCACTTTCCTTACTATCTGAGAGATATTCTCACTCTGGTTCTCGACATTGTGTTTATACTGGACTCACTATGTTGTTCCTCCTCAATTCTTAACAACCCTAGAGCTATTTGAAAACTACTTCGTGGGATTTTATAGGAACAGTTAGATTTGAATTCAGCCCTTCCCTCCATTTTTGAGTCCTTAGTACTTGCTTGGTGGGATATCTCCCCAAATATAGCTCGTAATACATGTCATAAAGGTCTGCTACGCACTCCTTATCGCATTAAATTAGCCTTCTTGTCATGAATAGTGTCATTAACAGTCATCCCCGAGCCTCTGCATGCGGCAGTGCCTCCCATTAAGCGTGACTGTGAACCTTGCACCAGACAAGTTGTACGTGGACCCCCCTTTCCGTGCATATTTCCTGTAGTCTGGTTTATAGTCCCGTGCCTTCTTTCAACTGCCTGGGGTGCTGAGGTTGTGCCTTCTACAGATAGTCAGGTGGTCACAGCCTAGGTGCAAGGCTTCGCTTTTCCTGCTAGCCCAAGCTTCTAGCACCTTCGACATGCCTTTAGGTCACATCCCCTTTTTTCTGGTACCTCCCCTTTGTTAGTAAGGTGCGGTTGCAACCATAATAGTAGGGTCGTAATTTCTTCAAACGTCGTAGTACTGCTGGCTGGAACTGGTCTCTTCTTACTTATGTTTTCGAGGCCCGCTTACGTGACTTATTTTTCCAGTTTGTAAATTCCTTCATCTAATGTCGTACTTCTCTTCCTCAGTCGTGCCCATTCATCATCGAGTTCCCGAAGTTTCATGCTCCCATGGCAAAGCTTTTCTTGTAGCTATCGAATTCTTTTAACCAGGTCCCTGCATCCTAATCCTATTGCGGGAGCCGTAGCCCAAGGATGCTTCTTTGCCTTCCTGATTTCCTCTCATCTTATTGTCGTTGAAGTCATTTCCGTACTCCAGTGTGTGCTTATGGTCCTATCCACCCATCAAACCATTGGGGTGTGTAGGTCTCCATCTGATTGTCCCACCGGGTAAACTGTCTTCACGATCCCGCATGGCCTTGCAGTTGCACATCGCTCTTTCCACTGCTGCATAGAGTCTTGATTTTTGAACCTTAGCCATGGTTGTGCTTGCCTAGCATGTGACTCTACCCATCGACACAGGTGGGCATGCAAATTGCTTTTCCCTATTCACCCAACCCGCATTTGACACTGGGAATTTGAAACTACAAGTGTTTCCTTCTTCTACATCCACGATAGCTCCCAATATTATATTGGTGCTTCTACCACCCTTATGTAAGTGCCACACACAATGCCCAATCCATCATGTCATATTGTTGTTGTTTTGGTATTGACCTTCCAATCTCGTTTAAGAGTTCAACACCTCCTTCATCCCCATTATATGTTGGTAATTCCCTGGCTTTGGTCATTACGTACCATAGTATTATAATCATCCTATTGCAATTTAGCATAGATACCTCATGCAACTGGTTCGGCCAATGTTCTATTTCTTCATCAGAATCCAAAGTACAAGAGCTATTGTACTTCCATGATATTCTCCCATCTTCAGTTGGGTTTAGCCAATCCTTATCTTGCATTTTTATCTGATAAATGCAGTCCAGCTCATCATCGCTGTCATCTTTGTGCACAACTTTAGTGTAGTGTACTCCTTTAGCTACATCTAGCAGAACGATGACACGTAGAGACTTTTCCTCAAAAATCATTTTTTGCTTCTTCAGATTGATGACTCCATTCATATTTGTAGCCCAATCTATCCCTAATAGTGCAGGGTAAGGGTTATTGTCATCCACAATATTTATTACCTCGAAGTCTATCTATGTGCTTCCACGTCAATATCCATAGTTACCCCTTGCAGTATTCCCATGGGCACAATCTTTTGTTGATTTTCCATCCATAATTCAATAGGAGACCACTGTAACATGGGTCGACCCATCCGCTCCCAAGTCTGTTTTGGTAGCACATTCACATCCGAACCTAGGTCGAGAACTACCTGATCCATCTCATATTCGCCAATTTGTGTTGTCAGCCACATTTCCCTCCTAGTACACAAAGTATGCTTCCCCATATTACGAACTATCCGAAGTTCCCTTGACCCTGCATGCCTAGTGATTAGCTCTTGGAGTCCTTTAACTGCCTTATTGTCTCGTAGCAACTTCATGCATGTTTCTAAAAAGGTAGTAAGCATAGACAGATCCATTCCCAATTTTGGTTGGTCCTTACTACCTAAAGTAAAGACCTCCACGAAGCTCTTCATAACTTCCATAACTGTTTCCTTCGCACATTCTGAGCCAAGTTCAAATTCGTTCGTAGGGGCCTTGTGGACCCATGTATTGTCCTCAGGTTGCTTCTCCTTATCCTCCCCTATAGTCATGCCACTTCTAAGTACCATATTTAGATTGGGGTCTCCTTTACGTGGTTCAAACCTCATCATTTGGATATTTTGTGTCGGATCAGGCTGTAGTACCCCTTTCTCATGTATTTGTGCAATCAACGTCGGACAATCTACCACTTCATGATCAAACTAATAGCAATACGAGGAACAGATTCTTGTCGGATTCGTATGGTCACATGCGTAGTGTCAAGGTCCTCTACAGTTATAGCAGATTAACTCTCCACACCCTCATCCTAGTCCCATCCATCCTCACCCTCGACCTCTTCCTTGAAATCCCCCCGTGTGATTGTTGTAGTTGGATCGAGGCCTCACATTTCCTTTTGCATTCGATAAGCAAGGGTCCTATCCATCATTAGTTCATAGCTATGGCATGTCCTCTCATCGTGACCTACTGATCTACAGAAATTATAGTACAATTTCTATGGAATTTGGGTATATTTCTGCAACAGGTGACAGTTGTCATTGCATGCTTTCCACCCACTTGACAAATCACGCACCAAAGAGAGGCGGATACACTCAGTCCTGCTTGTGCCTCCGGTCTCAATGGAATTGGTCCCGCTCTTGCCAAATAGTTTGCGAATATAGAGTAGTGATCCTTATCGTGACCCTAGCCTTTACATTTTATACACCACACTTCTTCACGCGCCTCTAGCCAGGGTGTCCTATCCTGCTTCAAGCCCTGCATCTCTAAGCATAGGCTTTGTAGTTGCACATGGATTTGTTGGACTCCCAACCCTGAATCCTATTTCGGTGTTTCAAGCAACCTCATTGCCATTTCCAATGTCTCTGCCTGGGTTGAGAGCTTCTGTTGCGATAGTGCCGTCCTCAGGTGTGGTGTTAAAGACGCCACAAACCACATGCAGTGTTGCACGTCCATTAGTGTCATATTAGCCTTGCAGATCATACTTTTCAGCCTTTGATCTAGATCCCAGGGGTTTTCACCTGGAAGAATCATGATCTCCTTGAAGCCTATAATCAATTGCATCTCCAATTTTGGTAGACTAAACTCTTTGTCCAATGCACTCTGAATTTCTACTAATCCTACATTTGGGTGATCATTTGAGTTGTTAATATACCAAGTCAGCATGCAATCTTGCAGTGCACTTACCAATATGGACTTCTTAATGTTATCATCCGTAACCCCATGCGCCTCCCACATTGCTCTTACTACAAATTAAAACTGATTGGGATCTTCGTTTCCTACTCCTCTGAGTACATGCAACTTGATAGCGCTCACCATGCTACACTGCTGGTTTGGTGGAGGTGGAGTGGGGGAAGTTGGAGGTTAAGAAGGTGATGGGATTGGTGGTGTTAGTGGAGATGATAATTGTGGAATGCAATGCCCGATCAAATTGATTGCACTCCTCGGAGAAACCCAAGCGCGCTCTTCCTCACTTGCTCGCAGCGGTGAAATTAAAGGAATGTTTCCTAACCCTTCGATCCCTTTGAAGCTCCTTCTGCTTCACATCGTTCCACTCATTAATGTATGCACATCACCCATTTTTCACATAACAACATTTTAATCCAGGTATTCAAAGACTTGATGTACTTACCTCGTGGTCCTTTGAGAAAGCATCTTTCAGCTTTGTTGTAGCTAATAGTTGTGTCTATCACAAATTCAGTGATAAACTCTCCTATTATTCAATCCAATCAATGATCTATGGCCCACACAATCTTATCTTCAGATGCCTCTAGCCTACGTACTAACTCCAGAGTCCAAACTATCGGATGATCAAGCTTAAACCTTCCCGTGCTATCTACTAGCCTCGTGATCCAAGCATACAGTTCTGAAGAGAATGTCCCGAAGAAGACCTCATGAATTTTGGTATATATGAAGTGATCCAACCACCTTCTCTCAGATATCTGTGGATTTTTGTTTTCCTGTATCACGAACTCGTGCAACTTTTGATCTAACCAATCTTCAAGTTCTTTCTTTGTATGGTTTCAATGTCCTGACATTATACATCCCTTAGGTAGATCCCTATCCTAGCAATGGAACCATTTGTTTGTTTAATGGGGCCTCACCTAGGTTCAGAAATTTTTAGCAAAACAAATCTCGACAATACTGGCCCTTGCGGCAACAGCCCGCGGAGCGCGGACTGAAGTCTCACCCAAGGTAGTATGGGAGGGTGCTTGTTATAGACATATTTGGGCACTACAACCCCAATCTTATATGTCCATAAACCAAGGGCTTCTAAGTCGCTAAAAGTGTTGTTTCATACCCTAAAGGAATAAGATCAGCTGATTACATCATCTCCCAGAAGTTCTCCATGAAAAACTACTCAGAACTAGTCAAAACTGGACCATCTCACCTGCTTCATGGTCAAAGTGCAATGCATCCCACCTAATGCATACTAAAAATCCCTTCTATGGGGTGCGATGGGCGAGAGTACACAAATGGCAGAGAAATTTTGCAAGGTGGATGATCATGGAATCTTCCAGAAACTTCTCCCGTGACACTTGCATCTCTGAATTTTCCCAGGGATGAGTAAGAGATCATGAAATCTCCAAGTGGAATTGAGAACTATCAGAGAAATGACACTAATCAAAAACCCAGAAGCTGACTCACCCACCTGCAAACATCTATATATGGATCCCTCATCCTCGAGATCCAGAGGCTGGAATTTTGCATCTTGTAAGGAAGTGTTGTTGGTTTCTTTGTGGAACATCATAATGTTGGGTGATCTAGCTTTTCATGAGGTGAAGAAGGGATTTCATGCTACGAGGATGACACTGGGTTAGATCAATGCGTTGTAATCCTCTCTTCTACTACTTCTATCAATAAAGCTATTTGAGTTTTCCTCGATATTCTTGTATGTCTTTGAATCTTGAATTGATATATGCATTTGTATGGTCAATATATATCTGATACTATATTGTTTATGATTGTACATCTCTATGCTTTGATGGTATTATGTTGCTTTGACTCTAGAGGTGTTCTTTGAAGCAGGACAAGCAAGGAAGGAGCAACAAAGATCTATCAAAGGGGAGAGGAAACATCAAGGAGCCAAGTGAAAGACTGAGGTTCACACTCTCTGGTTCTCTCTCATCTACTTCCCATAAAGGAAAACACAAGTAACTTTAGTTTGTTTTTTTCTAAGATAGCTACCTGTCTTAGTGGGACTAGCAACTCTGAATGGACACTAGTTTTCCTGATAACAAAAGGTGACTCCATTGGGGAGTGAATAGCTTGTTTGCTTGTTTCTAGTTTGTTTACTTTATAAACTACAGATGGAGCCTGAAGTTATGCCAGCTAGCATTCGAACTGCTTTTGCTATGCAACTACAAAGTAGATAAACGTTGCTTCAGTCAATCTCCAGGTTAGTTTATGAATTAAACATCTGACTTGCAAACATCCTAAGTGCCCTGGTGGTGGCTCAAGTAACCTAATTAGATCAACCCTTATGTTTTTTATTTACTGACTATCATTAGCTCAGCCTAAATCCTTGAACTAAGCTACAAAATGTGACAAAAAACAAAGTTAAAGTCTCATCCCTAGACCATCGCACTATCTCCTTCTTACAGTCTAGATGCATCGCACCTCCTATGTACTGTAGGTGAGATGCATCCCTGTTTCCCTGTGTTACAAGTGCGACAATCAGTTAAGATTGTTTCTGCCTCTAGATTTTGGTTTTTCTTCATTCTCTTTAACTTTATTCAGGAGTTTTGCTGTCTGTGATCAGTATACCACTATTGAAACTCCCTTCCTTTGCATTATTCATCCTCCATTGTACAAAGATGTAAATGTTTTTATGTATTTTTCACCATTTACAGTTCTCCTTTACAAACAGTGGCTTAATAAAACTGTCGTCTTTTGATTTGAAAGTGTCACAAGTGTCATTTTTAGTCAAAGAAAAGAATCCTCCTCTTTCTGATAGTCGATTACACTGTTACTCTTGTATTTGATTTGAATTAATAGTATTTCAAGTGTCGAAATTAGCTTTCAATTCAAAATTGCAAAGTGTCATCCTTATCTTCCTTTCGTCTTTTGAAAAGAAAATTGTTAGTACTGTCGCTTTGAAAAGATAATTCAGATTTGTACTTAGCATTGTTTTTGTCATTCACACATTAAGAAAGCAGAAAACAAATACATGCATGTGTATTTGCATTTAGACTACTTGTGGAGATTGATTTAGGACAGTGCATCTTAGTGTGTGCTCTCTGCTCTATGTTGAAAGAATTTTGCTTCTCTTTCCTTAGTAGCTATGATTTTCATTGCAAAAAGAGAAATAAATCACTGTTTATCATCTTAGATTGCATATTTGGGAGTTGTATATCTACATCACATGGTGAACCTTAAAGGCAAACTTCTTAAGAAAGATCAACTATAAAATAAATTTTAATGAACATAAAAATTCTTTGGAACCTAATGCACAACATTTAGAAGTCTAGGCTAGACATGTATTCCGGTGTTGTAAAGCCTGGTAACTATCGCTTTCATCATAGGTTGGGTGATTCCTCCTCTTTGAGATGACAAGTACCAGTACAGACTTGTGCTCCCACATAACGTCAAGTATATATTGGGAGACCACAATAAGCTTTATCCTTTATCCTTAGGAAGCCGTGTCTGCCACCCTATCGATCGCAATGCACTGAACACAACATTCGGGAAGATTGACTGGTGTACCATAAAAAGTATTCTGCAGTTTTGCGATTGGTTTGGTAATCCCTCTATCTAGATTTCGAGAGTAGTCACTTATGTTCCTTTTCAAACTCCTTAAAAGAAAAGGTCCATCTGAGCACTTGTCACTTCAGGATCATTAAAAAATCGAAGGCGGCTAGAGTCATCTTTAACTTTTTCGACTCTTAAAAATTGAAAAAGCAAGTTGTGTCAAAGCGTCATAAAATTTATTTTAATCAGAATAACATCATTGTTCCCTTGTTGATATTAGGTTGAGAAAATGGAGTCCAGCAACCAAGGATTTCCCCTTGGGGGAAATCCTAGTCCCTTCTCCTCTTGGGGAGATGTTGGTGCACCTCATATGGCCACATTGTCACTTCCAGGATTGACAATTGGCTTGCCAGTATGTCTCTTCTCGACCTCTGTCATTCAAAGCATCATGATTCTTGAGCAATCAAATCAGCAATCGGATGATACTAGAGTTACCCCACAATCTTCTACTTCATTTGTTTCTCCCTCTCCTTCTTCCTCTTCACTTGGTGAAGCTAAAAACCAAGTAACTGAGAAGAAGAAGAAAGGGAAGGAGAAGAAGAAGAAGAAGCCAATGGCGAAAGAGGGCAACCAAGCATCGTCTAGAAAAAATTCACACACTGCACCTTTCAAACCTAAATCTCCATGTGTCATTTGCAAAGGGGACCACTATCATCGAGATTGTCCTTGCATCTCATGGATCTTAAGGGACTGGTCTCCCTACTTGCACAATCTGATGTCCTCAACCTCTAACAATCATGTTGAAAGTACACTATCAACTAGTGAAAACGAGGTCACTGGACAAAAAGGAAGATCTAAAATTCCTTGTAGACTGTGTGAAGGCGATCATGCCGTCCACCATTGTCCCTTCCTAGATGAAGCTAAAAGAATCTTGGATAACCATCCTACTTCACCGCTACGGCTTCCTCCTAGATACAAGAAACTCTTGTCGAGTCCATCACTAGTTGAAAATCCGACTGACACACCTTTGTGGTTAGTCGAAGCATCTATCATTGAAGATAAACACTCTGAGTCGACATTGGACCAAAGTCAACAGGTCGAGACAGCAGTTGACCCAGTCTTGTCTTTAGAAGGTCTACCTTCAGATGATACAGTCACCAAAGAGAATGAGAATGATAGCATTCAAATTCTTTTCGTAAACACAGAATTTGATGAACATGGGGGAAATATACCCATTCCTTTACTGCAAGAAGGAAGTTCATCGGAGATGTATCTGGTCGTTTATTCGGTCCCACGTCCAAGCAACTTAGTCGTTTCCTCCGACTGGAATCTACTAGGCAGACCCTGTCTACCGTCTAATGTAGCATTCCAAATCATAGTACAAGCTTACAGAATGGTCATGGTTGGTACCATCATAGATGAAGGGGCTTCTGTGAGTATCCTTTCCTCAATTGCTTGAAAAGCGCTTGCTTTGCCATCGCTTCTGCCTAAGATGCAAAATTTGACAGGCTTCAATAAAGGAACCAGTCGACCATTAGGGATCCTTCCAAGTTTACCTATAACTTTGAGAAGGAAAACTGTTTATCTGAACGTAGTGGTATTCCAAGGACCTTTAGATTACAATCTATTCCTTAGGCATGACTACATTTATAGCATGGGAGCTATTGTTTACTCACTCTTTCGAGTGATGTGTTTTTTGCATGAAGGCAGAGTGGTCCAGCTCATAGACCAGCTTTCATTCCCTGGTTCACACATAGCTAATAGTCAAGTGCAATCCCTAACTGGTATTTTTGTGTGAGGAATGTCTCATCGATCTCCAGTTCATCCACCTGATGAGTGCAAGTGATTTGGTGATTGTGACTGAAACCTAGGAGGCATGCGCCCTGGTCTGCTTCGGCAGGAAAACCCTAGTTATAAGGTAGGTTTCCACGTGGGAATATGACTAGTCTGACACACCCATCCATTTAGGAAAATGGGATCAAATTGGAAAAGGATTCCTCCATCAGAAGGTATGCCTATTCCTGACAGAGCCAAGGAAGTGTTTTGTCTGCAAATTGAATGGTAACATGGAAACTCTACTTCGTTATACCTGTGGGCATGCAAACCTTTTTGCGTGCAAGTGAAAAACGACCATTTATTTTCTTAGTTTGTAGGTTCTTAACCCTTTAAACTCATAGGATTGGTCATTCCTAGCTTGCATAATGAAAGGATCTGGAGCAAAGTTTCGAATGGGGCAAGCTCCCTAAAAAATGAACCTATCGATGAGACACCCTTATTATACGACTGGCACGAGCAATTTTACACGAAGTTCATGCTCGTTAAAAAATAAACCTAGCGATGAGCATATGTTCCACCAGAGTTTAAGCTCATTAAAAAATGAACCCACCTTCGGTAAATAACCATTGCAATCGCATCATTATCAACTTTTGAGCCTGGATCGTGTTCTCACCATCACCTCCTCTCTTTTTTAGCCGATCATACACCTCCATTTTATTTTTTACCCCTTTTGATGAATAGTTGCGATGAGTGATCCTATTAGCCACATCCTTTACATTGTCATTATTGAAAAGTTCCAAACCTTACCTGGAACCAGCTGCTATCCAAAATCATCACTCGTTCCTCAAAAAACAAGTCTCCTTTAAGCTCTTTTCATTTGACTCATAAAATATGTTGGACACCTAATCCTCAATGGGTTAGTGTGGAAGCCGAATGGACAAAAGGAGTCCAAGAGACCTTGGGATGTGAATCCCAATGGTCACATAATGTACTATAAATGTATACCATTTGTGAATAAAAATTGTATTGCATGTTTTATCTTTCATATCTCTCTTGTTGTCCATGTGTGTTTAACATGGTATCAGAGTAGGCGATTGCTGGTCCTACTCCAATTTGAGCCACTTGTTTTGTGGTATCTATATATATGTCAGTTCTACGTTACCTGACATATCAGTCTTTGTAACTCCCTCCTGCATAGTCTACTCATATTCTGCCCATGTTTTGCAGGCTGACATGTCTTTCATATCCCTGCGAAATCTCAGTCATTATTCAATAATTTCGTTGTGTGTGAGTTCCATTTTGCTATGCGTTATATGCATGGATTTGTTGTGAGTCTCAACACTAGCCTGTGCCTGCCTGTTCTTTTGAATACAATAATCTCTCTCTGGCTGTCCTGACAGCAAAGGCTCATTAATTCACATTTAAAAGATACGCAGATTTATGGGAGGAGGTAATCACGGTTTGAATCGGAATTTAAACACAGAGCAAGCGTATAGGTAAATATAGACTGAGTCTTCTATTACCAATTTTTGTTTGAAAAGGGCGTTTTGGCCAGCTAATTCTAATATTGAAATGAGTGGCCCGATCTGAAGCAATAGAATTTGAACAAATTAGCAGGGCATTTGAGCATCGCATGCCCTTTTCCCCATCGAGTCCTGCGCGAACATTGCCCAGGCGGTTTGTATCGAGCTGGTCCTCCACGTTTTTGGATTGGCTAATTCTGGGGTCTGATCCTTCCTCCTCTGGCTGTCATGACCATCATTTGTTTTCTGTAGCGACCGTTAACCAAAAGCCTACACCACCGAGAAATTCATCCTTTTGTTTGTCTCAGGCCTGATCATATCCCTTCAATATACCCACTATGTTACGACCATCATTGGTAATGACAGATATTGTTTCATCGACTAAATCCTCCGAGCCTAAGATAATAGACATGGCGGAATGCGCACAATAATATTGATTTGGAAATACGACGACAAGAGAAGCTGAACAGATTTCTTGTTGAAGAACTTCCAGCGATGAGATGGATATTGGAATTGAGGATAACTAGTCTGTTTTATAGCATGACTTCTAAAATTCTAGAACGACAGCTTTTCTTTGAAAATACAAAACCCAGTGCCCTCGTTTAAGTTGTGATTCATGAGGGTAGAAGAATAATCTAGAATAACATGTACATTTGACCATTGTATTCAAAGACAAAGAAGATGGCGCCGTGTGTGGGAATGTGAAAAGATTGATGCGTTGTTTTGATGCGTTGAAGCATGACATAGTATGTTGTTGCTGATACGTTGAAGCATGACATAGTATGCTGCTGTTGATGCGTGGTTTTTACGTGCTACTTTGAGACAAATGATACGCGTGGTTATGTTATTGTCTTTTTGATACTTCTGTGTGAGGTATCTTCCAGACGCCTTAGAAGGGCTACACGAAGTTCCATGGGCCTCAATTGCTCTTCCTCTTAAATGATACACTCCTTTTTTAAACGCTGCTCTTAAACATCTGGTTTTTTGGATTTGCATTCATGGTATCAAACTGCATTTGAACTGCTTTTGAAGTGATATATATATATATATACGGTGATATATTGGTAGCATGGTTAGATACAGTGATATATGAAACGATTCAATAATATTGAATGCGCTGTTTTAAATATTGAATTTGCGTTGTTTTAAATATTGAATGCGCGTTGTCCAGTGGTATTTGAAACTATCATATGATCCTGCCATTAGTTTTCTTCTCGACTTTTTCACATTTGCCAATCACTTGGGTGTGTATAGACTATACATATCATTGTCAGCGTTAGTAGAGGAGGAAAAGCGATATCTACCCATGCCTTCCACAAGGATTCTGGAGAGACTACTTTACTTATAAATGGCGTTTGAAATGAATAATATGTAGTGCGGCACACAGGCAGGTTTTCGAGGACCCATAGAGTTTTTTGGATGCGTGGATCTATAATATCCTTGGAGGAGTATGCCGATTGTATTGTTTGATGCAAGGAGTGTTGTTGACTGTTTCCATTAAACAGAGATTAGATTTAGAGATTTGATATGACAGTATTGACACATTATTCTTTGTAAATGACTATGATAAAGAAACTATTGAGTTGGTACTGTTGACATTGTTGATCTATAGACATGTATTGATGAAGTGGAGTATGATTTCACATTCTAGGGTTCAGGGATAAGTCTTGCATTACCAAAGTATTATTGACTGAATATGTTGATGGATAGAGTCTGATGATGATGTTGAATTGACGGACTAAGTGTTATGTCAGAGAGCTTGACAAGCCTTGATACACTGCTATATTTTTACCACTGTTGGTTTGACCATTGCTATGGAAATGCTGCAATGGACAGAACATGGTTGAGATTTCTCTATTAAGACTGTCGACAAATTTCATTTGCAAAGAAAGTCAAAGAATGACTCTCTTTTTAGTGTGAGTAGTTTGAATAATTTGAGAAGTACAATAAAGCAGCAAGTCATTTGCTACATTGAAATTGGTATTGTGCTATGTACTACAGTGACTTTGTGATATTGGCATCCTGCTACTCATCTAATAGTTGAAATTATTTATAGACCGATTTGTAGCTGAAGATAACATCAGTTCTTTGATTATATTGGTCTGAAATGGATAGAATAGATGATGTATTGAAACTACTGAGTAATTCAATAATTTCCACTGTTGATGAGATGGTTAAGATCAACAAAACCTCTCTTTCCAATATCAAAATTTGTCTCCAAAATGCACATGAGAATATTGAGTTTTTGCAGCTTGAGACAAAGCTACAGCAAGAAGAATTAAAACAAAGGAGTCATCATTCTGAACCTGTTTTTGTTTAGAAGATTGAAACAGACTCCCATAAAGCATCAAGGTTACATGCAGATGCAGAAACTCAGTCTGCACTTCCCAAGCCCATCATCAGACCTTGGGAACAACTTGTCCACAACAAGCACAGAACTGGTCTTGGATATGACAAGGACTTGTCCTTTCATATTCCAGACTATGCCAAGCCCATTCAGTTTCAGACTGCTGGAATCATTCATGACAGTTCACCTGCTCCTCATGACAGTTCACCTCCAGCTGTTCCAGACTCTGCCTCTCGTCCACAGCAGCAACAACAACAACAACAACAGATTGTGAAATGCCAACACTGTGACCGAGTTGGCCATTTGAAAGATCATTGTTTTGATCTTCATCCATGTAAGCACTGTCATAAAACCAATCATTCTTCAAACAGATGCTTCAGAAACAAACATCCTACAAGAACAAAGATTCGTCTAGGATGGATCGCTTCTTGGCAATGGGCATCAACAATCAAGAAGATATTCCAAACACATGTCAAAACTTGTTCCAGAGTATTGAAAAGTCTTGCAGCTGAGTTTTCTCCATCATCTCACCTTGTATATGACAGGGGGGGAAATGATGGTCATCTACAAGCTTCAAAGCCACATCAAGCGAGCCTAAGCCACAACCTGCCACACCAGTTTCAGAGTTGTAGCCATAGACAAAGATGCCTGTGAGCATGACTTCAGTTGGCAATCTAGGACACTTCCTCTAGTAGAAGACTTCAGCTTCTTGCCAGTTTTGGAAGAGTTCCGGGAACAAAATTGAGAACACTTCCTCTAGCAAAAGACTCCAGCTTCTTGCTAGTGTTGGAAGAGTTCTAGGAATTGCATTAGGCATTCCAGAGTTGTTGGTCATCCTTAAACCATCACAGGTTGAGACTTCCCTTTTCAGGTTGAAGTTTTCCCTTTTATGCGGGGTGAGACCTCCCTTTTATGGTTGAAGGTTTCCCTCTTCAAAACAATAGGAGCACTTACTCTAGCAGAAGACTCCAGCTTCTTGCCAGTTTTGGAAGAGTTCCAGGAACTGCACTAAGCGTTCTAGTGTTGGTGGCCATCCTTAAACCACTGCCCTTTATACCAACATTTCAGAGAGCACATTCAGCGTAGTGCTGCCATGCAGTTTTGGACATTTTGTATTATAGCTCTCTTCTTGGACTCATACATAACCCTTCGGATTAAGGGGGGGAATGTTGGACACCTAATCCTAAATGGGTTAGTGTGGAAGCCGAATGGACAAAAGGAGTACAAGAGACCTTGGGATGTGAATCCCAACGGTCACATAATGTACTATAAATGTATATCATTTGTGAATAAAAATTGTATTGCATGTTTTATCTTTCATATCTCTCTTGTTGTCCATGTGTGTTTAACAAAATATGAAAAGATTGCTGAGGAATTGGCCTCTCCATCTTGTTAAAGTGATTGGAAGTGCCATCCCTCCTCTATATTTTAATCTTTTTGGACCTAAGGGATCATTACACAAAAAGATCAAGCACTTGTCTTATTCGACTCGTTAAAACTATCAAAAAGTCATCCCTTTCATATTGTTTTATACTTTTTCGGACCTAAGGGATTATACTATGAAAAAGGATTACTAGAGTTTCCTTTCCGTCTCTTTTCAGGCTCTCTAAAATTGAAAAGGACCGAGTTATCCTTGTCGTTAAACTCGTTAAAACAATAGCGACAAACTTGTCCATGCAGACAAGAACAAGTTTCATTGTCGCTAGGCTCGTTAAAACATAGAGATCGGTTTGCCCGAAGGGCAAATTATAGAACAAGCGTATGTTATCCTTCCCAAGCTTGAAAAAAATAAAGAGGTACTGGTCAGAAATGACTGGGGAAAAATTGGGATGAAAACTTGATGAAACTTTATTGGTAGCAAGTCGCTCTTGAACATGACACTTTCGCTCCATCACCATGATTGAGTCGGGTTGGGTTATTCTGTTCATCGGTCATATCACCATTGGTCCACTGTACCATCCATTTTTGGGGTTAATGCTGCCAATCCATTTCACTGTTGCCGATATGTTCAAGAGAAGTCACTCAGAGAATTCACCAACCTAGCTTGTGTCTCATCCACTGCAATACCTTGAACCTTCATTCTTTCATTACTGCCACCCTGAACCTTGTATCATCAGATTGTTTTCACCTCCACAAAATCATTTGCTCCGTTCCATTTCATAGATGTGGGATTCATTAAGGCCCTCCTATGACAGGTCACTTCTTGTCGACATCAACTCATTATCCAAGAAGTTGACTTAGGAACAATCTTTTTAGTACTTTGAAGATTGCATGTCTTAATGGCAAGTTTCTCACTTCCGGCGACAGGTTTACATCAATGGCCTTCGACCGAAAGATTTTGCATGGTGTTTGACATCAACTCATGTATTCACACCACGTGAATTGTACTACAGTATCTTGAGGGTCATTATCATTATCGGTGATTCCTCTCGCGCCTATTAACAGCTTACATCATTGGCTAGTAATCAGGCAATGTCTTTCCATGTTCGACTTCAGAAAATTATTTCACGTGGATCGACTTGTAATTCGGGCGAAGATTGAACGAGTTTGAAGACCTCGAATCTAGTTTCATCCATCTGGGCTACGATATATTCAAGAAAATAAAGACATCAAATGTACATCATAGCTGCACAGATAATCATCCAAGCCAAAGGATGATGGCTCTACCAGAATCATCAGTCTGCTATGCAGACAGTTGTCTGTCTTATGTACATGGAAATGAATTTATAAAGCTGTACATGGGAATTCCTGCCTTAGCTAGATCATGAAAATATTATGAAGATAATGTATTGCATTGTATCTTATTACAGGTCGCCTTCCAGTGCGAAAAAACTTCCGATCCTCATGATAAAGGATTTCACCCAACATCAAAAGATTTATGACCTCATGCTTTAGGGGGCAATTGTTATAAAAATATTTGGGCACTACAACCCCAATCTTATATGTCCATAAACCAAGGTCTTCTAAGTCCCTAAAAGTTTTTTTTCATACCCTAGAGGAATAAGGTCAACTGATTACATCATCTCCTAGAAGTTCTCCATGAAAAACTGCTTAGAACTGGTCAAAACTGGACCATCTCACCTGCTCCATGGTCAAAGTGAGATGCATCCCACCTAATGCACATGGGGGATGTGATGCATACTGAAAATACATTCTATGGGGTGTGATGGGTGAGAGTAGACAAATGGCAGAGACAGTTTGCAAGGTGGATGATCAAGGAATATTCCAGAAACTTCTCCCGTGACACTTGCCTCTCTGAATTTGCCCAGGGATGAGTAAGAGCTCATGAAATCTCTAAGTGGAATTGAGAACTATCAGAGAAATGACACTAATCAAAAACCCAAAAGCTGACTCACCCACCTGCAAACATCTATATATGGATCTCTCATCGTAGAGATCCAGAGGCTAGAATTTTGCATCTTGTAAGGAAGTGTTGTTGGTTTCTTTGTGGAACATCATAGTGTTGGGTGATCTAGCTTTTCATGAGGTGAAGAAGGGCTTTCATGCTGGGAGGATGACCCTAGGTTAGATCAATGGGTTGTAATCCTCTCTTCTACTACTTCTTTCAATAAAGCTATTTGAGTTTTCCTCCATATTCTTGTATGTCTTTGAATCTTGAATTGATATATGTATTTGTATGGTCAATATATATTTGATCCTATATTTTTTATGATTGTAGGTCTCTATGCTTTGATAGTATTATGCTACTTTGACTCTATAGGTGTTCTTTGAAGCGGGACAAGCGAGGAAGAAGCAGCAAAGATCTGTCAAAGGAGAGAGGAAACAAGCATGGAGCCAATCGAAAGACTGAAGTTGATACTCTCTGGTTCTCTCTCATCTACTTCTCATAAAGGAAAACACAAGTAACTTTAGTTTGTTTGTTTCTAAGATAGCTACCTGTCTTAGTGGGACTAGCAGCTCTGAATGGACACTAGTTTTCCCGATAACAGTGCTAGAACCAGGTTTCTGCACCCTTGGGATGTCTTGATGTGGTGTAGGTTTTTGCAGAGAAATCCTATGCACTATGTGTTTCCACATAGCTATCTTCCCAGGGCAACTAGCTTAGTCATGCACGAATACAATTTACCCTTTTCCGTGCTTAATATTGTTATAGATCTTTCATTACTTACAAAGGTTCAAAACTTTTAGTTACTATTCGACATAAACAGATATGCGTGTAATCATAAATCAGGAACAACTGCATAAACCAGAATCAAGAACAGATACATGATATTTCAGAATCAACTAATCTTTATTAATGCCCTTTATCCAATTACAATCAAATCCCTGCTCTATGCACATAGCTGCAGGGGTCCACGAACACAGCTGCAGACTCTACTAGGCCTCCATGCACACAACTGTGGAGCCTCTATCTCCTATTACAACCCAAAATTGCACTTACTGACTTAGATCTAATATCATGTTCAGACACCCATATTACTTCTATTATGAAAAGCCACCTTACACTTAGAGCCTTGCTCTTATTTATACATTCCCATGGTCTGCGGACCATGGGTAGGCTAACACATTCTAGATTAACTTATAATATTTTAGGGCGGACTACCCTTGGACTCAACCAATTACAATTCACGCTTTGCACACTTTGTGAATCTTTTACAATACAATACCCAAAAAAGAGGGCTTCAAGCCCCAAAACTGTTACGCAGGGGATTCGCTACCCAACAAATCCAACATTTTCTAAACAAGATGGATCTTCAAGTAGATAAGAAGATGGAAGTTATAGCACCAATTAATGAGGTTATGAATCAAGCTATGGAAAGAGAAAAATGATAATCATAGAAGATATTTATGATGATTTGGATGTCAGTTCAAATTTTGGATTGTTGTCTTTCCAACCTTCTTCACTTGAAGAGGAAACCATAGATGTAAATTGGGTGCAAGCCATGGATGAAGAAATTGAAGCTATTGAAAAGAATGATACTCTGGATTTAGTTGATTTTCCAAAAGATAAAAACATCATTAGTGTGAAATGGGTGTACAGGAAAAAGTTGAATGAGAAAGGTGAAATTGGAAGATTTAGAGAAAGACTTGTATCAGAAGGGTTCTCACAACAACCAAGAATAAACTTTAGAGAAATGTTTTCTCTGGTAGCTAGATTAGATACTATAAGAGTAGTCTGAGCCACAACAACTTAGAACAAGTGGAAAGTGTATCATATGGATGTTAAATCAACCTTCTTGAATGGAATTCTATATGAAAAATATATGTACAACAATCTCCAGAATGTGAATTTGAAGGACAAGAAGGTAAATTTTATAGGTTGAATAAAGCGTTTTATGGACTAAAACCAGTGCCTAGAGGTTTGTATAGTAGAACTAACAGTGACATGATCATGAATAGATTTTGCAGAAGAAACATTGAGCCTACCTTGTACACAAAGGGAAACAAGCATGGACATATTTTGATTGTTTTCTTATATGTGGATGACATGATTTATGTTGGTGATCATGAATTGGATTAATTTTTAAATCATTCATGAAAAAACAATTTGAGATGATAGATCTGTATCTTGTCAAATATTTTCTTGGCATAGAAGTTTAGCAATGCGAGAAAGTAATTTGTATTTGTCAAAATAATTATGCTAAATATTTGTTGAAATTATTCAGGATGGAAAATTGAAAACCTGCTCTTACACCAATTGCAATATGTACAAGGCTATGTAAGGATGATGAAGGATCAGATGTCAATCTAACTCTATTCAAAATCTTGGTTGGCAGCCTCATGTATCTCATAGATACAAGACCAGATATTATGAAAGGAGTGATTTTGATTTCTATATTTATGGAGACTCCAAAAAGACTCACAATGGAGAGAACACAAAATAATTCTAAGATACATAGTAGGAACTATAGATTGTGACATAATGTATGAAAGAAAAAAGAAGAATATTTGGATACACTGATAGTGATTTTGTAGGAATTTTGGATGATAGGAAGAGAACTTATATTTATGTGGACCATCTTGGTTCAGGTGTGATTTCATGGGAATCTAATAAGTAACCTATTGTGACACTTTCGCCAGCAGAAGTAGAATATGCAACAATGACATCAGCAACATGAAAGGCAGTATGGTTAAGGAGAGTTTTGGATGGACTCAAGCAGAAAAAACAAGGATCAACAACAACATATTGTGACAACACCTTATCCATTGCATTATCCAATAATAGTGTGTTTCATCATAAGAGAAAGTATATTGATACAATCTATGACTTTATTATAGAACTTGTGAGTAATGGAGAAGTCTACTTCAACCTCTGTATAAAGTGATCAATTGGATGATATATTCACTAAGCCATTATAAACATATGTATATGAGTTTCACAGAGGAAACTTGGGTGTTGTAAGCATAACTAATACTGAAACCAGTAGACATATTTGAGTTGTCATGATTCATGTCTTAGTTTCGTGGTTGTAATTAAGGGGGGGTGTTAAAGATAGGTAATTACTTTCGATGGAGAGTTGTCTAAAATTAGAGAGTTACTTAACTGAGTCAAGTTGAGTCAAGTCAAGATAAGTTTTATTTTGGGTAGATTTGACTTTAGTGTGTGTTTTCATGTCAAAGTTATTCACTACTTGAGAAAATGTTAAATACCCCTCATCGGGTTCATTGTAATCATCAAGTTTGTGTGGTCAATTGAAGAGTCACAACTCCTGCTATTGTGTGTGAAATTTTTTCATTTCCTCTTGTACCCTTCCAATTAATTGGGATCAGAGCAATGTTATAAAGATCTAGAGGACAGCAGATTAGCAACAATTCATAAGAGAGAAGAGAGAAATATTTTTTTCTCTTGGTTGAGCTATAACACACCTTGTAGTGGTATTCATGGTATTATAACGCAAGAGGCATCTATGGAGAGATGCATTAAAGCACCCAAACTTAACTCACAAATTGAAAACACATATTTCATGCAATATCGTTAGCAATAAAGCACTAAGGTGAGCTACCCTTATCTTGAATAGTGTTAGCACACATACCATGATCAAAAGAGTCACGTTAATAGAGTGAAGAGTATTATTTTAAAAAGTGCAAAGACAAGTCTGATTTGGTTTATATGGTCAAAGGGTTTTTCAAACCATAAATTCTTTTATATACACTGAGTGGGATTACTCGAAATCCTGAAGAGACTCTTTTATTATTAGAAGGGAAAATTCAAATTTAAAGGGGGTTTATTTATAAAGATTTTGGAAAGATTTATCGAAGGAAAGATTTTTTTTTTTTTTTTAAGTTTGATTAAAATATATAAAAGGATTTATAAAGGGGCTTTGTAAGGAAGAGATTTTTTAGAAAAAAATTACAAAAACAAAAAAGGGATTTTATTATTTAAAGAAAAAAATTGTAAATATGGCTTTATCTATCTTTCATCCGCAATTTCCTCCATTTATACGGAAGGATTATTATGTGTTTTCCATTAAGATGGAGACCACGTTAAAGGTGAATGATGTTTGGAAATATGTCACGAGCAAATTTACAGTAACTAAGAATGAAGAAGAAGAATGTGCCCTCACTAATGTAGAGAGGGAACAATGGATGAAAGAAAAAAGGAAGAATGCACAAGTAGTGCAACTTATCCAACAAGGACTAGACCGAAGAGTGTTCCAAAAAATAATGATCATGTCTTCAGTGAAGACAACATGGGAGAATTTGATGACAAGCTATAAATGGATGGCCAAAGTCAGTATTGTTAAGTTGGCTAATACTAGAAGAGATTTTGAAAAATTATAGATGAAGGAAACTGTTGAGGGACTAAGTCCCTTAGGGTTTTGGGTCAACACCCTAGAAGAGCGGAGAGTTATCTACAGTAAAAGACAAGAATTCCACACAGACATGATACTTAAATAAGAAAACTATGCGAAGAGAGGTGCACCTAGGGTTCCTTCGTTCGGGTCGATCTAGCCAAGGTCTGAACCCTCTTGGGGTTCCTTCTGATCCTTGAACCTGCAAAACAACCAATTCAAAGAAGCATAGAAATATATGGACAAAGTATCATGTATAAATCAACTTCATAACTTATTGAAATATGGTTAGTTATACATTGAAAAAATTATTCATATGTAAGCCATAACAATAACATCATATGCATAAAGAAGATTGATTTCGGTATCAAGACAAATGTTTCTTTATTGCATATGACTAAAAAAAGGGAAGGAATGATATCACTTGAATCTTCCTCTTGTTGGCTCCAAGTGGAACCATCCTCCGGGCCCGTCCAATCCCAAGCCTTCAAAAGGCTCCTTCCATGACTCACACAAGGATATCTCAACTAGTGAAATGACATCATAACTCAAGGAAACAAGGGTTTGCTATAGTGGGGGAAGTATTGGAAGCACAAGGATCTTCAAACTTGATCAAGGATAATCTCAGTAGCGTAATTCTCTCTATTCTCTCCTTTCTCTTAGGCCTTCCCATTGAAACCATTTTATACTTCTCCCAAAGTAGTTTTTTAGTTGGTAATTCATTGGGAACAACTAGGCCATGGGAACTAATAGGTAATCAATATGTAAAACCCATGATCTCCACCCAAAATTAAGGAGATTTAATTTTTTTAAGTGTTTTGAGACATATACACGGGTTGGGTATACACTGACCCACGTACACATGTGTGTAGCTCAGGGCAATGTCGCGTACAGGGAGTAAAACACTATTTTTTAAGTATTTGGACCAAGTCTAGAAGGAGGGGTTTCCCTAGGCCATACATGTAGCATCACAAATATCAAGAGTGAGATTTGGAGCTAGAACAGATGCCCCCTAATATATGAGGTCAGAAGGGGTACATGATTACTGAAATGTATTAAGTACATGGAAAGGAAACCTGTCAAAAAATGAGAAGGACTTCACTAGATTTCAGCCTGCCAAGCCACAAAAGGAGATGAGAAAGAAACATTGTTTGAGGCGGGCATACCCATGCTCAGAGAAAGTAAATCATGTCTACATATTAAGTACAAGTGGATCCACTAAGTATACAAGTATAGGGAACTTAAAGTACATAATGGATCATCTGATCACGATCAAACAAGTACATGTCTGAATATCACATATAAGATGATGATCAATGAAGCTGAAGGATGGAGCTGACCACTGATCTCAAAAATTGATCCCAATAGTACCAAGTGAACATGATGGAATAATATGATACTACACCGCAAACTCGGGCGTCAGCATAAGAATGTCGCCATGAATGACTGCAACATATTAGGTGGAATGGTATCAACTAGCAGCAATAGGAGCAACTATCAAGTGAACCAATGAATGTTGATGCAACCTGAGGTCTTCACCGATTGTCGTGGTACATTTATGCACAATGGGAATAAATTATCTGAATTCGACCATGTGAGACTTCATTTGATTACCGGTCATTGATGTATACCGTTAACAAACGTGAGACTACTCATCGATAATGATAATGAGAGTCAAGGTACCTAGTACAATCTTAACAAGTGACAATAGATGAGTTGTAGTCGAACACCTGTAAGAATCTATCAATCATGAGACAATGATGGTTTCCCACTGTCGATAGTGAAGGATCTATTGCTAATGACTGCAAACCCAAAGGTATTGCCAAATGGACTCTAGACCTTTTCCCTGAAGCAATGAGTCATATTCGATAGGGAAAGATCTGCTAGAAGGAAGGCATTAAGGCATCCTCCATCAATCTAGCGTGAGGGTAACCCACAGGCCAATAATGTGGAAGGAATCAGACGAAAAATGATGTAGTAACGCAATCAAAGCACATTTTTGGTGCACACAAGATGTAGCTAGTGCATGACAGAAACCCTCTGAACCAACCAATAATGAAATCTGTCACAAAGGTGAGGTATCCACCAATAGGGTCAAATGGAAACCAAGGTAGTGCACGAATCTTGATGTGTGATAATGTAAGCTGACGTTGAACACAAGGGAAACAACTCAGCCAAAGACCCATGATACTAATCAATGTTGAGCACAAGGTGACCTATAAATAATGAAAATAGGGCCAGGGTGCAGCGCTTGGCTTGTCCTCAAAGCAAAATGTCGTCGTCAATAAGGACAAGACCCGTCAGCAAGAAGTCAATGGGGATCTTCTCAAACTGGCATGAGTGAAGGACCAATATAACTGATGTGATGATAGATAAGACACTATCAACTAGGGATGGATGACTAAAAAATGAGTCAAGAGACACTGCAGAAAGGCAAACATAGGCTTACTTCCCTTGAACAAAAGCACGACTCAAATGATGACTTTGTGGTAGCATATGATAACTTTGTATAAGTTCGCCACACAGGAGGAATGAATGAACTCTCCATATGATTGGAAGAGATAACCAATCGAAGGAGGACTAACTCAATAGCAAGGTTAAGGCATACCTAAGCCAAACTAAATCCGAGCTAAATAGAGGAGACTTTGTTTGAGTGCTTTGTTCAAGTGGGACATGACTCTAGCTACCAATAGTAAATGGAAATATTGTCATGTTTCAGCTATTTTTTGGAATATATATTTTTTTGTATTTTTCATTAAGTTTGAAAAGGAATAGAAGAATGCTATAATGCAGTGGAAAGAACGAGTGTCATGAAGCAGATGATCTAGTTCCTGGGATTGGAACAATCCTATGCTCAATGCAGGGAGGTGAAGACTGGTCAAAGACACTCAAAGGTGTGTTCCTTCCACAGGTCATTATGTGTCAAGTTGGAGAAGTCAAGGGGATGCAAGTTTGATTTTTCAGATGTCATGGTTAAAAGTTGGCTTAAACATGAGTCCAAGTGAAGCCGGCTAAAGGCCAAAAGGTGTAAATAGTCAATATGCAATGTAGTAGTACAACTCAACATGAAGGATCCTCTAGGGTATATGGCCAGGACGAAGTGAAGAAGCAAAGAGGAATGAGTCTTCAGCACATAAGTCATAGTGGGACTAGAGAGGACTTCCGAGCCTGCTCAAATGAAGTAGCATGGGCAACAGATGTTAGTGAGGTGCTAGCTATGATGACCATGAAAAGGATGCCTCTACCATCATGTCAAAGTTTAAAAATCAGCGAGTGAAGTTGGTTTACTAACGATTACATGATGCGATCGACTCTATGGCAAGTATATTGGTAGATGGAGGCTAGTTATGCATAATGCAATGGAAGAATGGCTTCCTTGAACTATATGCCAGTCAGTAAATGATACCTACCATGATAGGTCAGCAGTCATGGAACGTACTTGAAATCTTCGAAGAAGCATCCAAAAAGTCCTGAAAAAACAACCTATCCTCGACAATTCGAGCTCCCAAGTTGAAAGATACATGAGAGGGAAAAATTCAACTTTTGAAAATTTTTGACATTTTCAAAGTCTATAAAATGACTCTTTGACTCACTATTGTTACTGTTTGAGTTGAGAGCACAAGGAGTGGAGAAGAAGAAGCAAGCTTGCCTTTTGCCAAATCCGACCATTCAAATCTTCTCAAAAACACCAGGTAACCCCAAAATTTAATTTGCATCAATTTGTGATTGTTTTTAAGAATTTTAATTTAAGTTTCACCATTGAATTTATGTCAAAAAAATTTGTCACGGCGTATACATGGGTTGGCTATATGCAACCTGCGTATACGTAGGCCCTAGATGTGACTATGTATAAAACATATCCACGTATATGCTGTTTTGATTTCAAAACAAAAAACTAATAGTCCAAACTTGTTTTTTCCTCAGGATGAAAATCACCTAGAGGGAAAGGGAGCATTTCATTGTTGATGATGAGGTTATGAACGATCCACAAGCCTTGGATTCCTTAAGAGGATGCGGTTTGCTAAAATTCTTCAAAATGCTAAATATGAAGGCAAATACCCACTTGCTCGAAATGCTCATTCATTACTAGAGTATCGAAGGCAATTCATTCATGATTGATTAGATGCCACTGAGGATAGAGATTGAGGATATCTATTTCATCATAGGCCTTTCCCAGAGGGGAGAGGTAGTACATTCTACGGACCGTTCACGAGGTAGCCTTTCTATCAAGGACTATGTTCATATATACTGCCTTGGCCATCTAGAAAAGATTACAAGCCAAATTCCAATCAAGTACATAGAGATTTTTTCATTGAGGATCATCTTGTTCACTATAGCCGGAATGAATAGATCAACCTCCTTACACTAGACTTCACGACTCACCATGAGCTTGGCGGTAGACTGTCTCACCATAGTATTTGATTGGTGTAAACCTCTTCTCAGTAACTTGAAGAGCCATCTATCAGCTATCAAAAAGGGCCAGACCAAAAAATTTGGGTATGGCACTATTCTGTGCTCCTTATTTTTTGAGAAGGTCCCAGTGCTATGCCCTAGAGTACCAGTTCTGATCAGCAGCCTGCGAGATCCATGGATGGGCAGGTGGGCCGATCTGATGAAATGACTAGGAGGTGGGGACGTACCACAGACTGCTTTTGACGATTATTTCTTCTCGTGGTGGGAGTAGAAAATCATCGCAGTGGATGATTGCCCCTATGCCCGCTTGGACTTCTGGGGAGATCCTGATCTGGCATTACAACTGGGTGCGGTATGGAGAGATATAGGTAACAAATATTTATGATTTTATGATTTTATGATTTTTATGATTTTTCAAATATGAAAATGAAGTTAAAAATATTTTTGATGGGATTCAACTGACTTATGTAGTGATCGTATTCTAGATATTCAGCCAGTACAACCAGATGGATTCCCACGACATGGATGTCGTGATCGAGGTGCTAAAGAGGCGGCTACCAATACAGATCAGGTCCTATATGTAGTTCAGCGGAACTTGGTGAGATTGACTCACCCAGTATCGATGGTGGTGATAGAGGATCTCCCTGAGGATATGCAGTGTCACATGGTTGGAGTACCACAGGAATGGGTTCAGACTCTTAGGCGTGTGGCTAACACTATAGTCACATAATTGGTCACTCATCCTGAGCCGGGTCATAGATAGTTTGAACATGATTATGGGCATTTGAGTCCCAATTTTTGTATATTATTTTGGACACACTTATGTACACTTGAGATGTTTATGATATATATATACAGATTTGACTATTTGATGTTTGATTTTATGTTGGTGAATGAATGATGTGCCAATCTAAAGCTTGATTAGCAATAGAATTTTCTAACCAATTATGAGATCTTGGAATGTGCAAATAAGTAATATAAACCAATGATATTTGCAACAACCTCACTCTTAAATATTGGTGATATAAGCATGGATCCCTAACCCAATAAATGGTATTCAATTGAGACACTATCAGCTGTGAATTAAGATATACTACTAACAAATCAATTCCATAAGAAATAGCTTCAGATAGTATATTAATGATGGCAGTATACTAAGCCATATTATTTGATGCGGGACCAATGCATACTCCCCTTGATACCATCAACTGACCAGTTGGATAGTAGATCACCCAAGCTACGGAAGCAAGGTTCTGACTGTGCTGACTAGCAACATCGGCGAATCTAAAATAGACCAAGTCATCCATCAACACCTGCCACAGCAGATCAAAAGGTGTTTATATCAAAAATTCCCAATGAGATATGTACACAAATACAAAATATACAAAGAAGCCATTGCTGGGCCGAAACCTAGGCAAACTACTTCTTGAGGTAGAGCACATCAGTAGGCTCCACCACTTTGCTCCTAGAGATGCTTATAAGTACGGTCATTGAGCCAATCAATATACTACCTTCGACAAATAACTGTGTTGGAGCCAAAGGAACTGTACAAACATCGCTAGTAGGCAGACTGGAAGACCTAGATTCGACTTCATGCCATGGATGATGAAAATATGAACGATGATGTAAATCTTCCAATGGTCAATCTACCATCGTCATTTCTTCGAATATTGCTTCGTTAGACGGTAAAATTGTGTCTAAGCAATTCATAACAAAAGTAGAGTCAAGGGTCCAAACTGGGGCCACATCACCATCAAACTTCTCCTCTGAAAAATGAGTTGGATGGTCATCTACAGAGTTATTGATAAATTCATATCTAGGCTCTATTGCAGACATAGAAAATTCTATTCCATCCACCTTCCCTTCATCTGATGTGGTCGTAGATGAAGGTAAGGTCCTAGGATCCAAAAAATAGTGAGTTCGAACAAACTATTTCCGTAAAGGCTCCTTGGAGGATGAAATTGTATCGATTCTAGCAATAGCAGAGGGAAGATCAAATGTACCCATCAACGAGGAATACATCCCAACTCCAAGATTCTCTATAGGCGGACAAGGGTTATCCACTAAAGGAACAGTAAAATCTAAATTTTCTCGAGGATCAACTGGAGAATAATCCAATTGATCAAGCTTAACAATTTTCCCCTCACGAGGAAAGCAAATGATACGAAACAGGGTCGAAACGATGGCATCCATTTCATAGATCCAGTTTTGTCCTAAGAGGAGATTGTAATCTAGGTTAGCATCAACGACTTCTACTTCGATACTAATGGTCTTTCCCCCAACACATATCGGAAAGGCTGGGATAATCTCATGTTTCCTATGAGAATGACCGTCAAATGCTATCAGAAGAGTAGGTGAAGGAACAGCTGAAGGCGATCCAATGGCCTTCCAACATGACATCAACATGATGCACGTGGAAGTTCCTTCATCAATAACAGTTTGAAAAATGTTAGTTTTCTGGTATGTAGACTTTATTTGAAAAGCCATATGATGAGGGAGTCCCTTTTTGACATTGTGCATATCAAAAGTGAGAGCTAAAAGCAAAGCACTTCATTGAGCTAGACACGACTGGAGGACCTCTAAAGCGGACATAGCGAATGGACTCTAAGCTAGATTTTCAACAATGGGGTAATTCTGGGTGGCCGTAGCATTAGGGTTAATGGTCGTGCATTTAGCGGAACCTTTCGGTATCCATGGTATAGTCTCGACAGAGGGTCGCTTGATATGAAGTGGATCGATAGTTCTAGGAGCAAATTTGTCCTTGGATGTTTCAGCTTCTCCATAATCACATGACTGAGTGGCCACATTAACATGAGGAGCCATCATGAAAACATTTGATGATTTATCCCCTTCCTTGTTCCCCCCTGTAGAGGTACCAAGATTTGAATATGCACCAGCAAGCAACTGTTGCCCTTGGGGAAAAGGGTTGGTTAATATAGCCTGGGAGCTAGGAGACCCTTTCTACACTAACAAGCACTGAGCATCTTGAATTTTTGGGCAGAGATGAGTCAAATGGTCTCCATTAGATAGCTTGCATGGAAACTTAACTTTCTTTTTAGACTCTTTTCCACCCTCACCAGCATTATTGTCGGGCTCATTCACATTACCCTTCCCATCGTGATTCTTCTTTTTACCACGCCCCTTCTTCTTCCCATTAGAATTTTGATTTCTCTTATGATTAGAAGCTTGGACAACATTAATGGAAGAGGGTTGAGAAGGTGAAGGGTTAGACGATGTGACCTGATTGGTAGGAGCAGTTTGTAAAGACAAATGTTGTAATTGGCTCAACAGGTTCACCGCATTAGTGTCTATGGATACAAGAATACCATCTGCATGGGGACCTAGCTTCAATTTGGCTATATCAACCTTAGTCCTTGGAGCAACAAGCAAAATTTTCTGGAGCATCCCAGACTGAGAGTAAATTAATTCTAACCGTTGGGCCCGAAAAATGGCTTGCTCTTCATAATAGACTCCGGGAAGAGAGACATCCTTGGAGATCTCAGGTTGTAATGATTTCAAAAACCATTCGAGATGGTATTCAAGAGGAATTTTGGCTTTAGTGAGCCTCTTTCTTTGTCTCCATTCCTAAATATGATAAAAAATGTGAGTTGTTGTATTTTGATGGAAATTGGCCAAAAGTTCAGTTCCAACATCATAATGGATGGGCAACTAGAAATGGTTTAGAAAAATGTTGGCCAAATTGGCAAAAGATGTAAAGCTGCCCCCTGGCAACTCGATATAACACTTAGCCGCATTGCCAGTTAAGGTGCATTGAAATAGTCTCAACCTAATCGAGTCATCGATGAGGGAGTTTGATGAGCACCATAAATGGAATGTGGTTACATGGTCGCCTGGGCCTTCACTGCCCATTCCCTCAAATTTTGGAATATCTGATGGGAGTTTGGTTGGGACTGGAGGCTAGGCTAGATTATATTTGATTGGATCATTTGTCAATTTCGTGAGATCTGGAAAGTTTAGGGTTTCCAGAAAAGGAAGCCTGGGAGGACCTTGGGGATTCCACCCAGATTGGGCGGAGTTCCCAAAGTTTTGAAAAGATTGGCCTGGATTTTGAAAGGCACCAGGCTACCTGAAGTGACCAACAGAACCTGCAGAACCAAAAGGTGACCCTTGTGGTCCAGCAAAACTTGGAGTTTGACCAGCTCTAGCGAAAAAACCTCCATAACTAGTGGAGTTCCCTCCTAAAGCATTATAAGGAGGTTATAACCCGTGATAAGGATTCCAAGTGGTAGCTAAGGGAGGAATACTTCGAAATGAACTAACCATGTATTACATCCTATTCCCTTGTTGGCTAAAAAATGGATTCCGAGTTCCTATGCCACTAACCACAGGGTTAGTCCAACCTTGAAAGGGATTACTGCCTTGAAATGTAGAAGAGAAAGGCTTAGGTCATATCATCGGGTTGGAATGTAGTATATAACCACTTCCAAAAGGAAAACCATGAAATGAAGCTAATCCGCTCATTGCGGATGTGAAGGCATTAAACGAAGCTGATGGAATACCCTAAGAATGAGTGCCAAATGGGAAAAATCCAGAACTGGATGGATAGGCTTGGGAATTTCCACTCGTAGATGGACTGGAGGCAGACCCAACTAAGGATGTGCCAGCAATAAACCCAAATAAAGATGTAGAGGGGATGGAGATAGTACCTCCCCCTTGTACTGATGTTGGAGTGTGCATGGTTGTAGCACTCGTGATAGATGCCATGCTCCCATCAGTGGTCATCGAAGGGATGTGTGTGTAATAACATGGACTTGACGGTCTATGCATCGGAGTCCCAACATATAATAATACGTCTAAATGATCATAAGGTAGAGGAGAATTCGGAGCCGCTAACAACTCTGAGAGTTCTTCCACCTCAATGTTATCTTCTGACTGGAAGAGAACTCGAGAAAGAACTTGGGTCTTCCTCTCTAGATCTATGGAAGTACCAGGCTTATCCTGAACACTAATGCCCCCAAGTGGAGGATCAATCTCCGATGCGTCGACTGCCACGGGGTGAGACCCACTAGTCGTATGTCCTCTACACCTTCTAGGAGAAGGCTCTGAACTTGGTGGTGAAAGACCATGAAGTCTTCAAGACCATCTAGGCGATTTGTCAGCCACTTTGAATTTTTTATTAAGATCTAATTATAGACTCAAGAAAAAATGAAAGCTAGGCCAACTAAGAGCATAGAGCACACACTAGAAGAAAAATCCCTAAAAGATATCAGCTAGTCAAACAACTTTCAAGTATTTCCACTCCGGGTGATGAGGACCGGACACCAAAATACAAGAGAGTGAAGTAGGGGCCTTCCGAAGATAGTCTGGGATAATGATGGCCTAGGCCTACCAACGAAGGTATTAGAGGAAGTTACGTTAACCTCCAAACAAAACCTGTGCTGGTGCAAGCCCCCAAGCTTTGCAAGGGTGCCCTCTAGAAGTACTGCTGAGAGTGATACAACATCGACCTCAGGTGCCATGGGATTCCCTTCTGTAGCCACCTATGTAGATCCCTAGGATATGCAACTAAGTTTACCAATTCGTGTCAGAATCTAGGTGGAACAGTCTTGAGGTAAGATGTAACACGTAGGATAGGGGTATCTCTCTTCCTTATCTTCACAAACCCTCCTACTTAACTCCCAGATCTGGAGCTTTCCTTGTCTCCCTAACACTATTGGATTTGCACTCGTTATTCAAACTTCTATGTTTGACAGTTTAAAGTGGCCTTGGAGAGTTTTCTCTCCACTCGCCTAATCCAAGGCCCTAAATATCCTAAAACTTCTTGGTGTGTCTAAATTGACAATACAAAAAAGTTCTAGTATATTTTATTTAGCGCTTGCTTTTAAATGGGATGTTCTTAAGTCAAGGGATAAATGGAAGTGAAACTTGTGGTGTTTATCGATGTAAAATAAATTAATAAAAACCAAACTATAAGCAAATTCACTTGTTTCATTCTTCGATGAAAATGAATTTCTACTAGGTTCTAAGGAACTTCTAAGAAAGGAATAAATTTCCCTTTTCTTTTCTTTCAACAAACTTCACACTCACAAAAAATAACAAAAACTATTGGATGCCCTAAGAGATGCACAAACTACCTTAATGCAATGAGTATATGCTGATGCAAGAAACTTAAGACTACTCTAAAGCAAAGAATGAAAGAAAACTTTGTATCTCTTCTAATTAGCCACTTTGATGCTTAGATAGAATATAAGTTCCTAATGCTCATTTTCATCCAAACACTAAAAACAGATATTAAGACAAACAAAAGGCACTTTCACTCACAAAAAGAAACCAAATCAAAACAAGGCAAAAGAAAGAAAAAAACCAAGTTTTTCAAGAAGTTTTCTTTTTCA
The DNA here is from genome assembly GCA_000404065.3 of Pinus taeda. Taxonomy (NCBI): domain Eukaryota; kingdom Viridiplantae; phylum Streptophyta; class Pinopsida; order Pinales; family Pinaceae; genus Pinus; species Pinus taeda. Next base: position 98,701 of record APFE030015849.1, on the reverse strand, counting down.
TAAAAGAAAAAAACAACTTTTAAAAAGTGCTCCAAATATTGTTGAAGACTTTGAGACCGAAAAATAGGCAACAAAACACTTTGCAAGTTATCAACTCCAAATGGGCAAGAACTCAAAAAATAAGTGTTTCAAGTTGCCCTGAACGACCAAAAAGCAACAAAAAAAAGCTTGGAGACAATGATCCAAAGATCAAGAAATACAACTTTCAAAATCATCAATCAACAACTTTCAAAAAGTGAGAAAAGCAAATGGCCACAAGATGTAGTTTCGACAGAAAGCAAGAAGATCACAAAGATAAAGTTTGTCACAAAGATTGAAACCAATCTTTCTACTTTGGAAGACCAGAACAGCCAAGATTCCCAAAAATAAATCTTGTGTGCTCAAACACAAATAATGACACTTGCGACAAAACAAAAGAAGACCAAAACTTTCCACAACAGGAGAGAAATTGAAACTGTAGACTTGCTACAAAACCTAAGACTGATACCAAAACTTGACTGCTCAGGAAACACTCAAACCAGCAAACAAATCTTCTGAAACAAAAAGAATTGAAAAAATCTTGGAAAATTAGGGTATATGTGACTGTCTCAACACAAAGTTGTGTGTATACATGATTCGTCCTAAAGAAACCTACGTATGCGTGGGTTCATATGGGGAAACTTGCGTACATACGCTATTGTAACTTGACAAAACTGCATATATAATAGTTCACAAGAAAAAACAAAAAAAGAGGTCTGAAGGAACTGCTCAGACTTAGAATCTGAGTTCCTACAGAAACATACAAATCAGTTACAACAAGAAAATCAATGGCTGAGCCCTAATTGGCTTAAATTAACCCAAACTAGGAACAACAATATTGTTATCCCTAGTGGAGTCGCCAAATCTATTGAGGGACTAAGTCCCCTAGGGTTTTGGGTCAACATCCTAGCAGAGCGGAAGGTTATCTACAATAAAAGACAAGCATTCCACACAAACATGATACTTAAATAAGAAACATTCCACACAAACATGATACTTAAATAAGAAAACTACGCGAAGAGAGGTGCACCTAGGGGTCCTTCGTTCGAGTAGATCTAGCCAGAGTCCAAACCCTCTTGGAGTTCCTTTTGATCCTTAAACCTGCAAAAAAACCAATTCAAAGAAGCATAGCAATATATGGAGAAAGTATCATATAGAAATCAACTTCATAAATTATTCAAAGATGGTTAGTTATATATTGAAACAATTATTCATATGTAAACCATAGCAATAACATCATATGCATAAAGAAGATTGATTTTGGGAACAAGAAAAATGTTTCTTTATTGCAGATAACTAAAACAAAGAAAGGAATGATATCACCTGAATCTTCCTCTTGTTGGCTCCAAGCAGAACTGTCCTCGGGGTCCGTCCAATCCCAAGTCTTCAAAAGGCTCCTTCCATGACTCACAAAAGGATACCTCAACTAGTGAAATGACATCATAACTCAAGGAAACAAGGGTTTCCTATAATGGGGGAAGTGCTGGAAGCACAAGGATCTTAAGACTTGATCAGGGATAATCTCAGCAGATTAATTCTATCTCTTCTCTCCTCTCTCTTAGGCCTTCCCATTGAAGCCTTTTTATACTTCTCCCAAGGTAGTTTTTTAGTTGGGAATTCGTTGGGAACAGTTGGGCCACAGGCACTAATAGGTAATCAACAGGTAAAACCCATGATCTCCACCCAAAATTAAGGAGATTTAATTTTTTAAAGTGTTTTAAGACATATACGCAGGTTGGGTATACATTGACCCGTGTACACACACGTTTAGCTCAGGGAAATCTCGCCTACAAGGAGTAAAACACTGTTTTTTAGGTATTTGGACCAAGTATGGAAGGAGGGGTTGTCCTAGGCCATAAATGTAGCATCAAGAATATCAAGAGTGAGATTTGGAGCTATAACAGAAACAAAGGACATTGATCCATTCATAAATCAGGTCTTGACTATCATAAATCAATTAAGAACTTATGGTGATGATATTAAAGATCAAATAGTGGTTGAGAAGGACCTCAAATATTTGTCTATCAAATTTGACATTGTCATAGCAGCCATAGAAGAAGCCAAGGATTTGGAAATGCTGACAGTTGATGAGTTGATTGGATAATTTCTATCTAATGAAGAAAGGATAGACAAAAATAAGGATTCCACTTCAGAAACCACTTTCAAAATTCAGGTTTATATTCAAAATATAGAGGTGGAGGCAAAGGATGAGGCAAAAGACATGTTGCTCAAAGATACGATAGAGAAGAGAAGGAATATGAAAGTGGAAGAAATAGAAAAAGATACAATAACAATCAATGAGTCAAAAAACAAAGGTGAGATGTTATTACTGTAATAAATTTGGTCACTATGCCCATGTTTGTAGGGAGAGGATAGATGATTAAGGAAAGCATAGTGTTAATGACACTACAAAGAATATTGAATCCATGTTCGTAGCTTTCCATATCATGCATTGACCTTCTCATAATACGTGGCTATTATAGAGTGGTTTCTTTGACCACATGACATGAAACAAGAAGTTGCACATATGGATCAATTTGTGAAGAGAGAGGTAAATCTGGGCACTGAAAAGACTATGGATGTAGATGGAAAAGGAGTCGTAAACATTCTAATCAACTAGGGGGAGTCGAAGACAATTTTAGAGGTATATTATGTGCTTGGTATCAAACACATTCTAATTGGTTTTGGTCATTTAATGTAGAAAGGATACAAGGTTATTTTTCAAGGAAACAAATGTGTTATACATGAAAAGCCTCAATGAAAGCAACTGATAGCGAAGGTACAATTGAAAAGTAAAAAACCCTTTCCTCTAATCATGAATTGCAGTGATAAGGTCCATTACTTAACAATTGCATGTTCTAATGATTAGTAGTTATGGCACTTTCAGTTCAGACACTCGCAATTCTCTGGTTTAAGATTGTTGCAACAAAAATAGATGGTTAGATGGTTACCTCCCATCAAAGAACCTTCTAGTACTTGTGAGTTTTGTATCTTGGCAAAGAAATACTATGAATGTTTTCCAAAGTGATTTGCATATATAGCAAAGAAGCCACAAGAGCTAGATGATATAGACTTGTGTGGACCTATGATGACACAATATATTGCTGGAAGTTGCTACTTCATCACTTTCATTGATGATTTTAGCATAAAGACATGGGTTCACTGCCTGAAGCAGAAACCTGAAAATTTTGCAATGTTAAGAGAATTCAAAGCCTTTTAAGAGAACTAGAGTGAACAACAGATTAAGGTTTTGAGATCAGATCATGGAGGAGAATATGGTTCGAAAGCATTCCATACTTACTGCAAACAACATGGAATTATACAAATATTTACAACCAGATACACACTATAATAGAATGACGTGTCAAAGAGAAATAAATGAACAATTAGAACATGAAAAGGATCATGCTAAAAGGAAGAAACTTGCCTAATGAGTATTGGGCAGAAGTAGTTGCAAGAGTTATTTATGTGATAAACATATATCCTACAAAGAACGTGATGAGGAGAGTACCAGAAGAAGCATGGTCATGTATGTCTTGCAATGTATCTCATCTTAGAGTGTTTGAATGTGTAGTTTATGCACATTTTCCTAAAGAGATGATAAGCAAGTTAGATGATAAAATTGGAAAATGTATATTTACTGGTTATAGTGAGAAACCAAAAGCCTACAAGTTGTATGACCCTGTTACCAAGAAGAATGTAGTCAACATATATGTTGTGTTCAAATAACAAGAGTCATGGAATGGGACTATAGATAGAAAAATTGATGTAAGAGTGTCACTAATGGAAGAAGATGATGTAGGAGAAAAGGAGCAACAAAAATCACAATAGAAGACACCAAATAGAGTCACACCAATAAGTACTCCAAGATTTTGTAAACAACATGGATGTTCGAGTAGATCAATAGATATAAATTCTACTAGCAATCAATCAGGTGATGAATTAACCAATGGTAAGAGAAAAATGAGAAGTCTAAAAGATATTTATGATGATTTGGATGTTAGCTCAAATTTTACATTGTTTTATTTCCAACCTTCTTGGTTTGAAGAAGGAACTAGAGATGAAAATTAGGTGCAAGCCATGGACGAAGAAATTGAAGTAATTGAAAATATTGATACTTGGGATTTGGTTGATTTTTCAAAAGATAAAAATATCATTGGTGTGAAATGGGTGTAAAAGACAAAGGTTAATGAGCAAGGTGAAAGTGGAATATTTAAATTAAGAATTGTAGCAAAAGGGTTCTCGCAACAACCATGAATAGACTTTGGAGAAACCTTTTCTTCTGTAGCTAAATTGGATATTGTAAGAGCAGTCTTAGCCACAACATCTCATAACAAGTGGAAAGTGTAAGAGATGGATGTGAAATCAACCTTCTTGAATGGAATTATAGAAGTAGAAATCTATGTGGAACAACCTCCAAGATATGAGTTGGAGGAAAAGAAGATAAACTTTACAGGTTGAATAAAGTGTTGTATGGAATCAAACAAACACCTTAAGCTTGGTATAACACAATTGATAGCTACATGATCAATAACAGATTTTGGAGAAGCAGCATTGAGCTTACCTTGTACACAAAGGTAAATGAGTAGGACAGAATTTTATTGTTAGCTTATATGTGGATGACATGATTTATACTGGTGATTTTGAATTGGATGAATTTAAAGCAGTCATGAAAAAATAATTTGAGATGGAAAATGTTAGTCTTATGAAATATTTTCTTGCCATGTAATTTTACCAATCCGAGAAGGGAACTTTTATTTCTCAAAATGCATATGTTAAATATTTGTTGAAAATATTCAGGATGGAAAATTGCAAACCTTCTCTTACATTAATTGCAACATGTAATAAGTGAATTGAGGATGATTAACGATCATATGTCAATCCAACTCTATTCAAAAGATTGGTTGGAAACCTCATGTATCTCACAAGTACAAGACTAGATATCAAGCATGGAGTAAGTTTGATTTCTAGATTTGTGAAGACTCCAAAAGAATCACATTGGAGAGAAGGAAAACGAATTTTGAGATACATAGCAGAAACTACATATTGTGGCATAATGTATGCAAGCACAAAGAAGAAGGATTTGGTTGCATACACCAAGAACGATTTTGCAGGAGTTTTGGATGATAGGAAGAGTACTTTTGGTTATGTGTTCCATATTGGTTCAGGTCTAATTTCATGGGCATCTAAGAAGCAACCTATTATGACTCTTTCATTAGCAGAAGAAAAATATGTAGTAGTAACATCAGCAGCATACCAAGTAGTATGGTTAAGAAGAGTTTTGGATGGACTCAAGCAAATAAAACAAGGATCAACAAAAATATATTGTGACAACACATCAGTAATTGCACCATCCAAGAATAGTTTGCTTCATCAAAAGAGAAAGAATACTGCTACAAGATATCACTTTAGTAGAGAACTTGTGAGTAATGGAGAAGTCTACTTGAAGTCTTGTAAATCAAGTGATCAATTAGCTCATATATTCACTAAGCCATTAGAAAAATATTTATTTGAGTCTCATAGAGGAATCATGGATGTTGTAAGCATAGCTGAGAGTTATACCAACAAGAATTTTTTAGTTTTCATGAGTCCTGTCTTATTTTAGCGGTCATAATTAAAGGGGAGTGTTAAAGATAGCTCATTACTCTTTCTTGGAGAGTTATTTAAAATTAGAGAGTCAGTTAACTAAGTCAAGTTGAGTCAAGTCAAGTTAAGTCCTATTTTAGGTAAAGTTGAATTTAGTGTGTGTTGAGAAAAATGAAATACCTCTCATCGGGTTCATTGTAACCATCAAGTTTGTGTGATCAATTGAAGAGCCGCAACTTGTGTTATTCTGTGTATATTTTATATTATCTTGGGTCTTTCCTCCTTTTCCTTTCCAACACACTTTGTCAAGGTCTTCAAAGATCTTACCAAGCTAGTGATTAAATTTTTTAATTCACCTGGTCTGTTTGATGTCATAGAGATAATTTTCCACTAGGTTTGTGAGCCTTCTCACATATCCCAATGCTTGTTAGATACATTGCAAAGTTCTCTATATGATTTGCGGAAGCTCATTCTACTAAGTTTGACAGTAATGATACATGAGTCCCCTTATATAGGTCAAGTTAGTTTCAAGAACCTCACTTATATTCATCCTTGTGCATGACATCTTATATGATTTTGATGATCTGTTCAATGAGTGGAGTAACAATAGGGTCAACCATGGTGTTTGCTACATTTTCATTTCCAACGAGTTTCCTTATATTTATAAAGAGCACTATATGAAATCTCTGAGTGGGAATGGGAGCAGGAGGCAATAAGCAGGGGACTAAAGTTTTGTGTAGAAATGGGATTGCAATTTACATAAGCACTAATTATGAAATCGAAGTCTTTAGAGATTGTGTTGGCGTTGAAATTACACTTGGATTATGTTGGAAGGCTATGGGGAGAAAGATATGAAACTAGGAAGAATTAAAACATGATAAATTTACATGTACCATAAATTTGAGGCTCTAAGTCTCAGCGAGAGTGGGAGGTACCAATGAAATGCCTCTTTGTATAATCAGATTAATGCATAGTCAAAGTATCAGATGTTATTGTCAGTATTGAAAACTGAACATGACGGGGAACGAAAGTTGGGTATAGGATGGTGTTTGGGGCAACGTAGTCTGACTTAGACTTGAGGCGTAGGATAAGTATAAGTGGAATTTGTGGCCTATTTTACACTGCATGAGACTATAGGTTAACCAAGATTGCATTCATAGGAAATTATCAATCAAAAAATCGACAAATCATTGATTTCCTCTACGTGATTACCCCTCTGATGACCCGTAGATAGAAGTTGGAGAGAATGGAGATGAACCATATGGTAGATTCCATTCACAAGAGCGCTTAATGAAAATGTCAATGAAACATTATTGAGTTTGTTGCGACAAATTCTTTGATGACCTAGCTGTAAGGCAATGTTGGACATGGTATTTATTCCATCGAGAAGGCCTAGGCCCAAAAACTTACTGATGACCCCAATCTTATTCCTTCAAGGTGGTCGAATAAAATTTAATTATTAATAATTAATAAGTGAGTTATAGATATTTGAATGACCATAATATTTTTAATAGTAATCTCCAATATATATAATAAAAATTTAAAATATATTTCTTTTCTTCTGAATTGAGGCGTATGTGATCCATAATGAATTAAGAAAAGTCTTTCGGTAAAAGTCGCATAAGAGAAATTTTTGGTTGATGTGTTTTGAACCAACAAGTGTGGTTCATCATTAGGACCAAATGAACAAGAAGGACAACATAAAGGTTAAATAGAGAGCAATGTAGAGACCAAATTCCAAGAAATGACTATTTTGAAAAATAATAATTAAATTATGATATTATTACTAATTATTAAAAACAAATATTATTAAAAAAATCTATCAATGGGAAATAAAAAAATAAATAACTAACAGAATAAAAAATCAAGGCAAAACTCCAAACGAGGGAGTCAAAACTGCAAAAGATTCAAGACCGTAAGCGAGACAAGATCATTAATTAAATTAAAAATAAATTAATGGAAATAAACTAACTAAAATAAAAAATCATTGATGGAAAATAAATAAAACAAAACAAAAACATACACAAGTAAAAATAAATAAAATATAATATAATATATATATTATAATATCTATCTATATATATAAATATATAGATATATATATAAATAATTAAATTCAAAGAAAGATCAAATATTAAAAAAGAGTCAAAAATAAAATATGAGGCTTAGTCCCATTAAAAAAATAACAAAAATACTAAAAGGAATTGAGAATGAATAATATGATAAAATACTTAAGGAAACACGAAGGATCAAGGATATAAACTCTAATGAAGAATAAACCAACAAAAAATACTATAAAACAGATGCCAATACCTATACAGATAAATAAACAAATAAAATAAATCCCAAAAAGAAACTTAAAAGACTAGGAGGACAAGAGAGGGGCCCAACTTCTACTAATAATCCAACCATCATCTCTCTTCAAATTATTCGGTATTTTTTTTATTTGTAGGGCCTCCCTGAATTTACGATGATGGAAATGACTAACCCTAGCAATGACTTGCACCTCCTCAATACAGATGTGATGCTTAAATTTATCTGCATGCTCTACCAAATTAGAGGAGTGGGTCCTGCCATGCTTGACGTCAATGACATGCTCACAAATCCTTTGATTAATCGAGCGACCAATCTCACCAATGTAGGGAGTCCCACAAGAGCATGGGATAATGTAAACACCCTTCATATTCTTGGGGTCCGCTGGGTCTTTTACAGATCTAACAGAGCTCTGGATGGTGTTTAAAGGCCTAGAGGTTGAATCAACCATATGATTCCTCAAGATCTTCACAATCTTGTCATTGGTCCCTTGGATAAAAGGAAGATGAACACGAGAAAATTGATCCTTTGTATCTTTCTTAGCACTAGGACCTTTTTCAACTCTGAGCAAAGACTTAGTGCATTGGTGTCTACTATACCCATTATTAATGAAAACACTTAGGAGATGTGCTTTTGTATCATTGAAATGTTTGTCATCAGAAAGTCTTAAAGCTCTAGTCGCTAAGGTGTTGAGAACAACTAGATTTTGAGCTGGGAAATGATGAGAATTAGCATGAAGAAAAAAATAAATATATTATTTTCTTAAGAAATATTTGTGCATATTTATCTCAAGGGATCACATCCCATTGTTTATTAGTAATGGGGTTGAGGAGAATTAACCCCATTACATCTTATTAACAAAGTTATTTAGTGACAATAACTTGACCAATTAAGCTAACAATCAAGAATAAAATATGTAACTATAATTTCATTATTCATTATTATTATTTTTTGAAATGTGTTATAAAATAAATGTTTATGTAAATTAATGTTAAATAATTTTATTTATATATGCTAGTTATAACTTAATATAGTGATCTTGAGTTAAAGAGGAACATAACAAAATATAGATATAACCACATGTCCAGAGATGCAACAAAAATAATACTTCATTTCATTATTGTAAAATATTGAAATATGGTTACAAACATAAATGGAAGTAAACTGGCTAGGGTGATGGTAGCTTATCTTTGAGAAGAGATGTGGTGGCTACATGGCTCTGACTCTATTACAATGAGGCCCCGAGGCCTATTTGTTGTTGAGAAACATTGGAAAACCCTAAACATCTAAAAACCTAACCCTAGGAGATGAAGCGCCAAACTATGGAACCTGTTTTGGGTCAATTGGTACATCAACTTCCTGGGGTCGTAACTTTGGCATACGATCTCCATTTTATTCGCACAATACCTCGTTAGAAAGATCTATCTGAGGATTACAATTTTGGGAAGAGCAGCACTAGTCCATGCACCCACTTTTTTCCTAGCTTTCCCAAAAAACGTCATGTAGGGCCTCAAAATGGCTTCAGAAGTTCAGGACCTGAAAAAAATACTAAAAATAGTAAATTGTGCTACAATTAAAGAAACTGAAAAACTGAAAGAGAGAATTGTGAGGGTCAAAGTGGGATAGATGGGTGGCCACCCACATCCACCGGGATCATTCCTCCCCCCTTAGGAAACAAAGGTCCCCATTGCTTTGAGTTCCTCCATGAGATGAGGAAACTTCCACTAAAATTGGTCCCTGGTGAGCTATTCTACAACCTCTAATGTGTCCAGTAATGGTGGGAAGATTGGTAGAGGGTCATCCACATTGAACACTCACTGCAATCGAAGGAATGGGGGAATACTGTGCTCCAAAGCATTGTTTCCCATAGCCTTGGTACTGGTGTAAGGACCATATTAGAGTGGTTTGATATTCTGATGGGATCTTGTAAGGAGTTCTTTCTGCCAATGTAACCAAACTTTGTCACCCACTTGAAACTTGTGTGGTACCTGCTACTAATAATGTCACTTCTTGTACTTGGAATTGTCCAAAATGGAGTGGCGATCTATTGACCTATTGGGTGGAGGTGCTCTAGGAGTTAGATCGAATTAATGCTTAACTTGACAGTGCAATGGTACCCTTGTGGGTGAGGAGAAGACATTCTTGTCTTCTTTCATGAATGTATCAATATACTGATGCTGCTACATGGAGGAACCCTTCGTAGGGGTCATGGATGTGGCAACAATCTTCCCCTAACTTTGGGAATGAACCAGACAGAGAATGAATTTCCTAGTCTTGGAGATGAGCTTGTTGCATTTATTAGTAGTGATCAAAGAGGTGGTGGTAGGTGGGGCTACCTTCAGTATCTTTTATAATGAATTACCCAAAGAAATAATAAAAGCTCAAGGCCTTGACTCATACACAACATGTCGCCTCCATAAGTATGGTTTGCCTAATAGTACATCAAAAACATCAAGAGGTGGAGCATCACACAATACCTCATATGTGAAGGGCTTGATGTTGTAGGGAAGGCGACACTGCTGGAAAACTCGGAGATCTCGTCTTTGGTGAAGCCACCCGATATTGTATGGTTGTGGGTGTGGTGTAATCAGTAGGCCAAACCACTCCACGACCTTTGCTAAAATGAGGTTCTTTTAGCTCCCACTATCAATAATGAATTGCAGTGGTGAACCCTTCACCTACATTTGTGGGTGGAAAAGACACTCCCCCTCCTCTGGATCTTTGGGCTCATTTTTCTAAATCTTAGCAGTGGTAATAGTGGCGTTGGGCTCCATGCCAATGATCTACTTCCCTTTTCCATTCCCCTTGTCAAGTTCTGACTCAGGGTCGAAACATGCATATTATTCTGAAGCCTTCAACTCCGCCACCAATGACTGGTTTGTCCGACACTCACTTGCGTTATGAGTGTGGCTCTTATGGAATTCAAACCACTTTCTTGTGTCCTTCTTTGACTTCACAGTGTTTTCCTTTTCTTGCGGCTTCAACAGGTTTTCTTGGGTCACCTTGCCTTGGCTTTGTCCTTTGTTCTTTCAATTCATAGATCCAAAGACTCGCTTCATTTGTTTAAACTTCTACTTGATTTTCACAGTGTATCGGTATGTCACGTCGAGCAAGGAGATGTTCAGGAACTCCATCTGGTACTGGATGTATCTGTGTAGGTAGCCATGGTATTTGAGTACCAAATGCAACTCAAAATCCTTGATACCCAGCTATGTGTCAAGGGTATGAAAAATGTTTGTGAACTCTGGCACATCTTGGTCCCTTCCCTGCCCCAGCATGGTCCATTTTATGTATTTGGCCTCATAGCTTTTCACAGGGTATTATTATTCCTTGATGGAATCCTGTAATGAATTCAAAGTGGGTGCAACTGAAAATAGTGAGCTTGTACTTTCATCTTTCTACTCGCAGTAGGTTTCCCACCAGTCCTTGACGTGGTGGGCTGCTTTGAGAAGAGTGAATATAATCCTTTCCTCACTAGAAAAATCATGAATAGAAAAAATACCCTTCTAGTAGATTTAACCATTTATCTATGACATCTGCATCTATTTGACCCTCGAATATGGGGTTTTCAAAGTTAACTTGTACCTTAGAGGGTGTGGTGTTTCCAAAGTAGTTGTTGGAAGTAGCTCCATTGCCCCTCGGTAGCCACTGAAGGATCTCGGAAAAGTTGTCCATCATTGCATTCCTTTGTCGCTCGAGGGCTTCTTTGAGCAATATTTTGATAGGATCTCCTGTCCCCTCATCTTTCTTTTCATCCGCCATTGGAGGCCGTTAGGATTTGCGAGGCTGGTCTTGCAAAGGTTCAACTAGTTCAAGCCTTAAATCCTTATATTCGGACCTCATTGGGACATCGAAAGAAAAAAAGAGAAAAAGTAAATTGCTCTGATACCACTGATCTAGATTTAAACAAGGATGAAATAGATTACTGATATAACCACACATACAGAGATGCAGTAGAAGTAATACTTCATTTCATTACTGTAAAATACTGAAATATGCTTACAAACAAAAAATAGAAATAAACTAGCTAGGGCGATGGTAGCTTATCTCTGAGAAGAGATGTGGTGGCTACATGCCTCTAAACTCTATTACAATGAGGCTCGAAGGCCTATTTATTGTTGAGAAAAAATGGAAAACCCTAAACATCCAAAACCTAACCCTGGGAGATGAAGTGCCAAACTATGGGCCCCGTTTTGGGTAAATTGGTACATCAACTTCTCAGGCTCGTAACTTTGGCATACGATCTTCGTTTACCGTGAACAATACCTCGTTAGAAAGATCTATCCAAGGACTACAACTTTGGGAAGAGCAACATTAGTCCATGGACCCATGTTTCTCCCACTTTTCACAAAAAAATATCGTTTAAGGCCACAAAACGGCTCCAGAAGTTCAGGACTCGAAAAACTACTAAAAATAGTAAATTGTGCTACAATTAAGAAAACTGAAAAACTGAAAGACAGAGTTGTGGGGGTGTGAGTGGGATAGGTGGGTGGCCACCCACATTCACCTGGATCAAATACAGATTTTTATAATCCATGTTAAATATTTTTTTATTCTTAACATAAGCTAATATAATTTTCTTCATAACGAGAGGACATGCAACACACTCTATGACATGAGTACTTGGTTATGGGTATAAGAGAATGTGAAGAATATTTATAATGATGGGTGCGCTGCAAATATTTTAGGTAGGAAAATGGGAGAGTATGTATTCTTATACATATATATGATTGTGTATTGATGGTTTCATATATATATATATATATATATATATATATATATATATATATATATATATATATATAATAAATTGATTTAATATAATTATAAATTTTTCAAATCTCTTTTATATATTTAACTAATTATTCAATAATAGAATTCCTCTGCACATTTTTTATGTGATGATAGTTTTAAAATACACATTTTAATTGAGTTGAGATACTTAATTTCCAAATAATAATGATAAAAGAGAAAACACCTTATTAATTACGTCTGAATAATATTTGAGATTAATTAGTTGTATAAATTTACCTTTGGATAGGATTTAATTGTCTCCTAAATTTTAGTTGTGATTTCTTTTACAATTGGTAAAAAAGTATTCTATATGTTAAGCAATGTATCAAAAATACATACAAGTGTCTTCCATTTATAACAATAGGAGAGTCTTAGACATAGCTAAATATATGCATGACAACTAGATGGATAAGAACTCTTACACGATCTTAAAACTCACTACAATTTTCTCATTTGGAAAAAAGCCTTAGAAATTTATAATGCTAACACCCTATAGGTGAAACATAAAACCTAACAAAAAGGAAATATTGACTCCTAAAAATAAGGCCTGCTAACATACCTGAGTACAAACTCTCGTAAATGTAGACAAAGATAAAACCCATAGGAAAAGTAAACTCCTCTCCAAAATAGAGAATGATGACAAGGCTCTAAAACATGGAAATGAAATTGTATACCCCACAATGATTGACTAGAAGGAAAGAATAGAAACCCACTCCAATTAGGAAGTACCCATTTTTTGAAGAAGAAAGGTAGGAATCCTCAATGAAGTTTGTTAAATTATGAAGTAGATGATGTTGTAGAGACAGAACAAAGGGAAACATTGATAGCCACATCATAAATCCTTCAGATAGGAATTTGTAAAAGACCAAAACAAAGGCTTCAAATAAAAGCAACCACCATAAAAAAATGAATGAAAATTGAGGCTTTAATACCCTAAAAGATCAAAATAGGAAATATGGAAAAAGCAATTTGTAGGAAAACAAATTACTTAGCATAGCTTCCCCCCCTTAATTTTTCCTCACTACAAAAGATAATAAACACAAGGTACAACCACTCCTAAAGAAATGTGAAGATTGGAAATAAGTAAATACTATCAATGGTGCAACACATTCTAGTTGACTAGTTGACTTGATAATAAAGAAAAAAACAACAAGCTCTATCATCATCAAATTTCCCCCATTAAATACAACTGAGGAAGGTTTAGCAATCAACATTAAATAAGAGGAACATTGTACAACTACACAACTGATGATAGATGACAATATCAATTCCACAAAGACCTTTTCAAATGATGCCATGACCATCAATTATTGCGACCAGAATCAATCCTAATGGTCAATAGTAGTCCATGGTTTAGCCTTTCACATTGCTTTTACAATTATTTGATCCCATAGCTTCCAAGTCTCCTATTCTTGGGGTATGATGATGTTCATCTCGCTCATGTTTATTTTCTTTGTATTCAAATTCTAATGCAATCACATTGTCATTTGTAATGACCCTCTCAACCATCTCATTAATCTGTACAAAAAAATAAGTAGTGGATTAGTCTTCTAGCAACTTAATATGAATTTTTCCTACAACAAAGAACACTTCCATAGATTCAATAGGATCAGATGTAGGAAGTGAAGCAGTAATGATAACATATTCATTAACTTATTTACATTTATACACATGGGGTTCAATCGAAATAAAAACATCGTCTCTAATTTTCCCAAGTTCTCCTATGGTATATCCCATTTTTCCTAGTAGTGAAGATCGAATATTGGCAATGTTTTTTTAAAAGCTTGGTGAAATAAAAGCATGTGATGAAGATAAATCATCAACATCATGCTTATGAAAAAAAAACGTTGTTATGAATATCATGAACAGTGAAGAAGGTGAGCCTAGTATCTCAACAACAACAATTTTCCTCCCAACCATTTGTAGTTGATTGAATTCCAACTCAAGGTTCTTTTTGCACTTTTAGGAGCCTTCAAAAAATGTCATTCTTCTCAATCAACTATAGTTAAATGGCATAAAAATTATCTTTCATGGTGTCATATTGATAAAAAAATCTATAGTAATCTTCTTGAAGAGGGGAAACTTCTTCACAAAGCATTTCCATTGAGGATTTTAAATAAGAAACCTCTTTACTCTGTCAAGCATTTTTCTTCTCTATATTGCAAATGTCCTTCCTAAAGAAAACATTTTCTGAAAGAAATAGATACTCAAATTCCTTCTTCAAATCATCAAGAAGGTTGGCCTTTGTTTGAAAATTGCTACAAGATTCTATATAAATATTCCCATTCATGTCCTCAACCTATCAACCTTTCTTATTTTCTTAGCCACAATATTGTGAATCTAATTCCTAAGTTTTCCATTCTTTACCTATAATAAAAAAAATGACACTGTATGTTAAGAACCTCACTACGAATTTGTTCAGATGCCTTTTTATCACAAAATTTTGCAATTTTTATCCGTTGTAACAAATTGTTCGTAACACCATAAACTTTCAAATAAATTCAAAATTTCAGCTAAGGAAGTCTAAATTTTAATTCCTTCCAAAAGCAATAGCCAATACTATATTATCTCACACTTGGAGCTTCATATAAAAACTTCATGGAAAAATGATTCACAATCAAGAATTGAGTGAGAGTGGGGATGTAGGTTCTTAAATTGAAATGACAAACCAACAAAGGGTAAAACTATTGCATATAGAGCCAGAGGCTTAGGTGAAGAATGTATGCACTAGAACTATTATCATGGGTCATGGAACAAGAACTAGTTGAAAAATGAATGAAGGTAATTTACAAGCTAGTGGTAAATATCAATTTGCTGATGAAAAGGAAACACTAAGGAGTGGTGAGATGTCACGCATAGGTTAGTCACCATTAATACATCTACTAAGAGCCAATTATTTAAGGTTCAATGCCGACAAAGAGCATATGTGGGCATACGAAAAATGATTCTAGATAGATAAGCAAGAAAGTTTTCCCAAATGGTACATTAAGTTTATCATTGCTCCTCGAGATCTTCCCTTTGAGATTCTTTTCTTTTTGTGCAATTGATTTCTTTATTCAACCGAGAGGATCATTCTACAACCTAGTGAGAAGGATATGTGTAAGTATGTCCATCCCTCTAAAAATAAAAATAAAATATTTGTTAAATAGAAAAGCAATATTGGTTATAATAAAAAAAATATAAAAAAAAAGTATGCTATGCATATTTAATTAGATGTCCATATGACCAATATAATTTCCATAAAGTAAATAGAAGTAAATAAATATGAATTAATAAAATATCCCATGTGAGTTATGAATAAATATTTTAATATGAATTAACACTGACGTATATTTAAAAAAATATTAATAAAAAAATACCCAATTTAATGTGCGTTCATAAAAATGGATCAATACACATGCTATGTAATCTCTATAACGTTGAAAAATACAATTTAAACAATAAAAAAGTACACATTATTTTTTGCACTCTAAAATAAGTTTTCACCTAAATAAATTTGATCCCTCTCGATTCATGTTATATTTGTGCTTAAGATGGATCTATGCTAATCATAATAACAATGGAGTAAGAGAGTTCACATTTGAATCCCCAATTGAACCTACCACGAGATTTGTCTTAGTGGGTAATGTTTGTTTCCAATGGAAGATAAACCATTAAATAAAACAAATGTTATGCAAATTTATGCCACACATTTGAATCACTTCTCTCTACTTTGTTGGAGGTTGTATGTCACTTTAACGGACTGAATTAATGTATGATAGTTTTGCATGAAAATTTCCTACGAATGTTGGCATCAACTGCACAAATATAGGATGGTAAACTTCTCAATGAGGTGGAACACGTAAACAAAAATTATATCACACATCCATTGCGCTCTAAGACTTCTCTTGCAAGGTTTCTTTCCTCGATGATTAACTAGTGGGAGGGAAAGTAGGCCCACGATAGTCCCTTGCACAACATAGACAACTTCTAGCACTTGGGCTTCATCACCCAAAAATATGTGTGTGTATCAATTTCTTGAATGTTTTGTTTTGTAGAGAAACAAAATTACACGAGGATGAAAAGCGATGGATATGATGTCACAATGCAGTTTATTGATCTCCATTTCATGAAATCACCATGCATATCGAATTGTTTTGTAAATATGCCAAGAGTATGCTAAGAAGCACTTTTATCGATCAAATTCGAGTAGATATTACCATTGCTAGGAATATCTCAGAATATAATGGTCAAGAGAAAATCAAACTATGTGATCCATATAAGCAATAAACATAAGTTAAATTAGTTTGGTAAGCCTCATTTCGTTGTACTAATTTCACTTTGTGACAATCAAAGATAATCAACAACTACACCAAACTATTGAAGATAGTAAAAAGTGTAGGATAATAAAAAAATGAGAAGCTAAGGATGGAGCAATGTGCCACTATGATCCCACCACTCTCATTATGTATTAAAATGAAATAAAATAAATATAATGAAGAACACAAATAAAATCAATTACACACATAAAAAAACACAAAGAAATACCCTAAGAAAACCCTAAGATCTAGGAAAAACCCAACCTAATGGAATTCCATGAATCCTAGGATATGATGTCACAACTCAGTTTATTGATCCCTATGTTGTGAAAGCATCATGCATAAGGAATTATTTAGTATATATTCCAAGTGTGTCCTAAGAATCACTTTTATTCATTAAGTTCAAGTAGATATTTTCATCACAAGGAATGTCTCAGAATATGGCTATTAGGGGAAGGCTTAGTTTCATGATCCATCTCTACAATCGACATAAGTTCAATAATTTTGGTTAACTTCATTTAGGTATACTCATTTCACCTTGTGACTCTAAGGAGTTTGTGACGATCAGACATAATCAATGAGTGCACCAAACTATTCAAGGCATATAAAAAAGTGCAAGATAATATGAAAATGAGAAGCTAAGCATGGATAAACGCACCACTATGATATCGCCACTCTTATGTATTAAAAGGAAAGAAAATAAAGACAATAAAGAACAAAAATAGAAGTAATCACACATATAAATAACACCAATAAATACCCTAGGAAAACCCAGATCCTAGGAAAAATCCAACCTAATGGAATTCCATTAATCCTTGGCCAAAACTAGCCAAGACATCCGAAAAGCCATGTCTAACACTTAGCCCTTTACACTAGCCAGGAATACTAAATTTTATCAACCCATGGTGCATTGCAATTGAGAGTAATAAGCCTTTTTATAGGCTTATTTACATGCAAATACTATTGGCATTCTATTAGGCCACTAGTTGTAGACTATCAGTACTGAGTCGAGGTTAATCCTAGCAATCCCCCCCTTAAAATTGATTAAGGAATTTCTATGGATCTAACCCCCCAAAATATCTATGTACTCAACAGAATCCCACATGCCTCCTATCACACTAGAATTTGGGGTATGCATGCTTATCATGTCTTACAAGAATATTCCCAATTACATTTCTCCATTATAGTTAATATATTTCTTGGTTATGTTATCACTTAAGGAGCAATTTCTAAATTATTCACATCAGTTTGATTGTGAGGGTTAAGTGTTAGTCCGGGTTTAGTCTTTCCATGTTTACTTTAGTATCTAAGTCTTAGTGTCTTAGGAGTCTTGGTAGGATGGTTAAATAAAAGTCAATAGTCCGTTCTCATTCACCATTGGTCCCATAACTTACATTGATTCTCTATATCAAGCTGGTTATAAAGGTTCTTCTGTGTTACAAAATTCTTTAGGTGTTTTCGTAGTGCATAACCCATATTTTACATTGGCTGCGCTACGAAATCGGAGATTTGTGCAATCCGTAGCAAATCTTTCTTAGCTGTCATATCAGTCAAATTCAGTTATGGTTGCATCATCCATTGTCAGCTTATACACTTCGCCTATCAAGTCCAACCACTTATCTTCATCATTAGAGTCGTTAGGTACCTTGGTACGCTTGGATTGCAAGTTTCAAGAAGAGCCATGTATTCACAGTCATAATTATGATTGTATTCATTGCATGAGGAACAAATCAGCAAATGTTAAATTTGAATTCCTTGAATGTCAAGCGAGGCAGTATTCAAGCGAGGTAGTATTCAAGCGAGGCAATGATCAAAGGTTGAGACAGTGCCAGTCTATCAAGTTTTCATTACGCTGAAGTCTCATGGAAGGATCTATAGAAAGAAAAGAGCACAGGTTAGGTAGATGTTTGAGGAACGAACCTGAAGGTTTAGACATTATCTTGAAGAACAGAGAAGTTGAGCATGCATTCAAGCAGGTTGGATGTTGGAATTTTTGTGAGAAACTTTAGGGAGGTCATGCACAAATCACCAAGGAATTTGCCTTGAATTTCACAGGAATAAATTCAAAGGTTGGGATGCTTGAATTGCAAATCTCACTAGAGGTAATATCCACAGTTACTGAGATTCCAAGGGGACAAGAAAGTTGGTTTAAAAACTTCAAATTTGATATGACCCCCTGCAAAGAATTTCTGAAGCCCGAGTTCATTGACTCAGATTTAAACAAGTCTGTGCCTAGAAATTATGTCAAGGACTCATATGCCAATTTGCTTACCTGCATACAGAGGTACCTGTTGTGCCTTGCAAAACAACCCCCCATTTCATATTTATTATTATTCACAAGACCATTAAAATATGAAATGGGTCCCTTTCAAAATAAAATTGATGTCAATAATCCTTACTTTATAAAATTCCAATAAATCCAAGAAAAGCAATATCCCTTTAAAACATTGGAAATAAAGCAAATATGTATGCATCAAGCAAGCAAAAGGCTTCCCCCGACCCGATAAAGCTATCGGCGATATCGGCCATCGGTGTTCCCTTGTGCATCACTATCACACCCATCGGCCAAAGCCCCGACCCGATAAGGCTATCGGCGATATCGGCAATCGGCCGTTCCCTTGAGCATCATTATCATGCCTATCGATAAAGTCTCGACCCGATAAAGCCATCGGCGATATCGGTGATCGGCAATTCCCTTCGTATATCAAGTATTGCTCATAGACGTTTCCCCGACCCGATATCGGCAATCGGCGATCGGTGTTTTCCCTTGCCAAAACCTTAATGCGCATAAGCCTTTCCCCCGATCCGATATCGGCGATCGGCGATCGGCATCGTTTGAAACATTGTTAAAACTATCCTCAAACCTTTCCCCGATCCGATATCGGCGATCGGCGATCAACGTCATTTGAAACATTGTTAAAACTATCCTCGCGCCCCTCCTCGATCCGATAAGATAAGGCGCAGTTCTCCAAGAAAAGCCGTTAGAATGATTGGAAAGCTCGAGTTAATGACAATTAAGGCATAATCATTCCCGCTCGGCCGCCGGTACGCCCATGGCATGATTTAAAAGATCTTTAGGCGAATATTGCACTAATGAGCATTTATAAGGTGGCAGGTCCTATACGG
>APFE030015849.1:44189-57197 GCA_000404065.3 Pinus taeda | reverse complement strand
CAAAGTATTCATTCATCCCATTCATCTATTGCTGGGAAGCTGGTCCCATTATCCCCAGTCGGAGCCACTACACCAAACAGAAAAGGAGCTGCACTAAGGTCCGGACCGGGTGGTTTCCCCCAATGTCGATGCAACGATTTTCGAGGCATCAACAGTACCTTACCTGTGAAAGGAGATATAATAAGGTGTATTCATATCATTTCAAGCTTCTGCTGCGTTTCACAGGAAAGATATCTCTTGACTTACCTTTCTACTTATTTCGTAGTCTGAGTAAAATGTGTGACAAGGTGCAGCTAAGGAAAGAAGCCTATGAGACCTCATTGTTTCACCACAGCTTAGTTAAGTTGATAGTTTTGTATGAACTCCAGAGAGTAGGTAGGGATTGGCCCACGTTCATGTTTATGTCTGGCTTTAAAAATGAAACTAGTCTCAACCCCCAAGCTGTGAAGAATTCTCCACCAACAACTGGTCATCGTACAGAAACAAGATCCAAGAGATTCACAAAATTGAAAGCTAGGAAACAAGTAAGGGAGCCCGCCAGACCAATGGTTATCCAAGACATACCCTAGCAGTCCCTGGAAGAGAAAACTTAGATCAAAGAAGGTAGACGTGAATCATCTGTAGGAGAAGTAGTCTAGAGAAGAATGACCAGGAGTCAATTAGCTAAGGAAAAAGGAAAGAAGGTGGTTGCTGAGGAAAGCCCTGTTTCAAAGGGAAGCTTGAATGACGTACTGCAAGCCATTGATATTGAAGAATCTCCTCTGGTTCAAGAAAATGTGATAGAATCAGGTAAAGACAAGACTAAAAGAATCAAAGCCTCGAAAAAGCTCAATTTTGATGATCAGGTTACTCAATTTGTATTTAAGCCAAGAAGACCCATGATGAGGAATTTCAAACAGATACAGGAGATACTGCCAGAAGCAGATGAAATAGAGGAGACCGTAAAAACTCATGACAGACCTGTGACTTTGTTAGAAACATTATCACAGCTACATAAAGAAGATAGAGGGAAGGAAATTACCCCGCAAGAGGAATATAGTGTTGAAGAATTGAAAAATAAGTTGAGGTTAGCAAATCTTGAAATTGCTAGATTGAAGAAAGCCTCTAGGAAGCATGCAATCAAGGAAGCCCATTTTGACAAAATGCAAGCTCTGTGGGAAGACAAAACATTTCAAATACTTGAGCTAGTCGACTGTAATGCATAATATTATACCTGGACGGTCCCTGCAATAAAGGAAGCAGCATTCATCAGAAGGGTTAACACGAAACTGAGAGCTGGGATCAGAGTTATGAAAAAGCAAATTGAAGATTTAAAGATACAACTAAGTCAGCAGGAAAGACTTCCTTACCTAAGGAAAATCTCACAGCAGGTACGGTTAAATTCCAAATTTTGATGATTTACCATGTTCAATTTTGGATAGCTTCAGGGAAGCTGAAAAGGACATGTCAATACAAAGGAACCCAAGATGGTCAAATTTTGGCTTGAAACTGTGTTTTGGTGATTACACAGCAGTTTCGTAGCGCGCTACGAAACTGCTGAAGATGATGCCTAATGCACAGCAGTTTTGTAGTGCGCTACAAAACTGCGCTACAAAACTGATATAGCTGCATAATTAAAACTCGGTCAACCAATTTTGAGGGACCGAGGGGAAATTTTTGAAAGAAAGTCTCAGAAAAAGATCATTTACAATGTGCAAACAACTAGTCAGGGCAAAACAAGCGGAAGGAAGTTATATGAACTTTAAACGTTTTGTTATACAAATGATCACCGCTAGTATTGTGAATGACTTTTCAATCAGTTTTGAAAAGGTTTTGTCATCACACATGTATATGGGAAAGGCTTACAGCACATGAAGAACGTGGCACTTCAATAGATTATTGGGTAATTAAAGAAGATCAACATGGTTAATTGGTTCCGAATATCTTTGAGGAAACCAAAAGCAGAAAAACAGGGGTAGTTTCCTACTTCTCAGCAGCAATAAAGGGATAAGACATTAAGGACCAGTAAGGAGCTTCAAACATCCACCACAGCTAAATTGAAGGAGACCACTTGTCAGAGAACGAGATTTGATTGTAATTAATGTTATTATCAGCATGATGTGGAGTTAGACTCCTAATTGTCTTAGGTTTCTAAAACATATAGTTAGCAGTTTGTTGCATTTAATAATTAGTTAAAGTTTGAATAGGTGTCATAGCAAGTAGAATTCAAGTTCCCCTCATGCTGGAGGAGGAATCTCAGAGCTCTCGCCTTGCCTCTCTCCATGAGATTCACACCTAACGTTGATTTCCATATAAAAAGGAATCCATATACTATATTACATGGGTCATATGACATTGTAATCTCCATTTATCTTGGAGTTATTTTAAGGTACATGCTTCATTAATTAATTAATTCACAATAAATATTTTATCATATTGTTGTGTGAATCGAATATGATGGCTTGATCATGTTGCACATGCCATTGTTTTCTTTTCACAACTCATCCTTGGACTCCCATAACTCATTCATATGAGAGACACTTGTGTGAACCCTCATGATTCTAGGTCCATGCGACTTCAAACTCACACTGTAGACTATAACTTTCTCTCGCATCCATATCTGACTACTTCACAAACTTTCACCCCCTAAAATCAGAATCCACTTTGCCACTTTCATTCCATCCTTAAGTGTTATATAAAATGTATGTTACTAGGATCACATAGCACTGAGAGACATAGCGATGTCTAAAGACATTGTTGTTTGATCTCACTGTCCAGTCGAATGAATAAACATTAACTTTTCTAGCCTTTAAATATGCTATATTGGAAGATAATACCACAATAAAGACCATGGATTCCTATAAACTTGAATTCTAAAACCACCATTAACTTGACCAAGTTAATTTCACTCAAAATATCGTAACAATCCTCCCCTTAAACTTGACTCTCAGAGCTTGACGTGGTTTGAGTCATCCACCATCTCATGTAAGGTATCACATTCCCTCCCTCAAGCTAAGATACCAATACAAATTCCACCCTAGTACCTCTCTTAGTGGTCCATTCCAAGGTTGTAAAACTATGTGTTCCCCCACGCAACATGTTTTCCTTAACATCAAGGCTTACAACTTCCTAGGGAAATGTGATTGAGAAATTCTTAGGGTGTTCACATATTGGCTACTCATTAACCTTCAACACTATTGAATACATCTCCATGATTTATTTTTATCATATATATGACAACTTTCTTGGGTTACAAATCTAGCTCAATCCATAACAATCCATACATTATTCTCAAATCTAGCTTGAATTCACATAGTTTCAACAAGACACTTTGATCCACAGAGTAATCTTCTCCTCACACAACTTGAAAAACCATCTAAGATCACTTGTTCATAGCTTCATTCAAATTTAACCTCTATTCTGAGATGATATTAAGCACACCCTCCTTTTATAGAAGCACCACCTTTCGACAGTTTCCTAAACTTCATTATCTACAGCATTGTCCACTACTGAGTTATGCCTCTCTTCACGATCATATCTTTCATTTTTGTGACTTGTTAGTTTTAATATAATAGGATCTACAACACTCTCCTCATGCATTCATGTATTTTCCCTCAAATCACAACTCACCTGATCAACCATGGCTACTCACTCCAACCTTCCACTTCTTCACAGATGCCTCCCTTTTTTATTGGTTATCTAAGCCTCTCACTAGAATCTATCTCACACATTGGTTTATGATAATTATTTTCTTTTTATTTCCAATTCTTGACCCCTACATGACTATATAAATACACACCCATTTATTTTTGCATCAATTACCTACTGCTACTTTATGACATGATGGATTTTAGCCTCATTTTGAAAAAATTTAACCCGCACCCTTTCATAGCATGCACAGTTTCCTATTGCAGAATCACTCTGTATATTCAAGTTCTCATCCTATCCACACTTCACACATTCTCCAACACCTATGCGAGAAATTATCACCACTCTATACTGTGTAATTCATTATGTCTAGATCTAGAAACACCATTTACTCAATGCTCCATACCACCAATGATGCCCATATCTTCTTAACTGGTTGATTTACATAGGTACTCACAGTCTTACTTTTTCTTTGTGGTACCTATGTTGATCTAGGGTATTTAGCTCATGTCCATTATCTTCTCCATCGTCTTGGGCTATCATAATTTTAGGCCTCATTCTGTAGCAAATTCTAATCATACCATTGTAACACTGTGTTATATGCCAAATCACCACTGCAACAAATCAAATTATTTCACAAACCACTTCATCGACTATCACATTAATTATCTCACTCATGCTACCATTACTTTTGTCTCTAACGCCAATGTTTTTGGAAAGGAAGAGGAGGAAAGACACAAAATTTGACACATAATAACATGAGTTGCGGCACTTTAATTGATCATACAAGCTTGATGATTACAATGAAATCGATTATGGGTATTTAACCTTTCTCAACTAGTGACTCACTTAAAATAAATCTGACATGCAACCACACACTAAATTAGACTTTTCCCAAAATAAGACTTAACTCGACTTGACTCAACTTAACTTAGTTAACTCACTCTCTATTTTTAAACAACTCTCCATTTAGGAGTAATTAGTTATATTTAACACTCCCACTTAATTACGATTGCTAGACTAAGAGATGACACACTAAAAATCAAACAGTCTTGTTGGTCTAAGTCTCAGCTAGGCTTACAACACCCAAGTTTCCTATATGAAACTCAAATACATATTTTTCTAATGGCTTAGTGAATATATCAGCCAATTGATAACTCGATTTACAAGGCTTCAAGTAAACTTCTCCATTGCTCAAAAGTTCTCTAATGAAATGATATCTAATATTAATATTCTTGATCTTTTGATGAAACACACTATCCTTGAATAGTGCAATGGTTAAGGTGTTGTCATAATATATTATTATTGATCCATGTTGTTTATGATTTAATCCATCCAAAACTCTCCGTAACCATACTTCTTGGCATGTTGTTGATGTTGCTGCTACATATTCTACTTCTACTGACAAAAGTGTCACAATAGGCTATTTCTTATTTCCCCATGAAATCACACCTAAACCAATATGGAACACATAATTATAAGTTCTCTTCCTATCATCCAAACTACTAGAAAAATCACTACCAGTGTATCCAATTAAGTCCTTCCTCTGCGTGCTTGCATACATTATACCCCAATCTGTAGTTCTTGCTATGTAAATCAAACATATTTTTCCTTCTCTCCAATGTGAGCCTTTTGGAGAATCCATAAATCTATAACTCAAAATAACTCCTTGCACAATATATGGTCTTGTAGTTGTGAGGCACGAGGTCGTCAACTAGTCTTTTGAATAGAGTTGGATTGGCATATGATCCTTCATTGTCACATACCCAATTTTCCTCAATTTTGTTTTTATATATTCTAATAAAAATATATATACATGCATACTTTCCCCATGAAGGTGGATACCTTGACATTTTCACTAACATTTGTTCTACAAAAAGGCTAATGTAACCGCCTAAGGAAATTCATTTCCTCTATTGTACATGGTAGAAGGATACATATTTGTATATATCATTCCCATGTATATCTTTATTTATTTATTTTATATTTATATTTAGGGACTTGGTTGGCCTAAGTTGGTTACCTTATGTACATTGGTTATAAATCTCTAAAGGGTGTGTTCCTAACCTATTTTTCTAGGAACATTTGGTGTGGACTATATTCATATGAGATGCATAAACAATACATCTAGGTATGTGCGAAGGCCATAGAGGTTTTTTTTTTTTTTAAGTAGCCATAAAATTTTGTTCTCAAATCATAGTTTTCCAGCTTCGCCTAGCCCATGTGAAATTCACATGAAGGTTAGTTCTTGGGAAGCATGAACAATGGAGATTTCACTGTCTCATCCAATGATAATTAACAAATTCCCTAAACCATAATCTGATGTATCCATACCATTCTCATTTCGTTGGGGGTTCTTTCATAGTTGAGGTGTGTTATGTTGCGTAGAGCCACCTAGTGAGGTGTTGGTGGCTCAACAAGTAAGTGCATTGACTAGGTATTGTGGCCTCCTGAGACCATGCCTAGAGTTCAAAGGACCAAGTAGAATTATGAGATGTTTTACCAGTTTCACGATTCACTATCATTATTCTGCTTTGATTCCATTTTGATTCTTCTGGAAATATCACTCTTTTTAGGGAGAATTGTATTACATGTACCATATCCATAATTCCAAAGTTTGTGATTCTTTTAAGACTAAATTTATATCTATATGCGAACACGCTTTTATGGAAAGGGAATGAAATTTATAGTTTTCAACTCAACTTTTCTTTGCTATTGAATAGAAAAAGAAAATGTAATTATATACTACTTTCAATTTCACCTTTATAACGATTGTTCATTCATATGATATAATCTTTCTCAGTGCCTACTCTTGAGGTTACCTCATGTTGGAAAATATAACTATGTTCGATCTTCAATAATGTACTTGAATCATTATATAATTTATTTATGAAAATAATAAAGAAAAGAATTATTATTATTATTATTATTGTGACTTATTAAATCATGGTTTTTATGCTTGGGTCACCATGTTTTAGGTCAAAGTCCCTATTGAGGAGTTCTAGGATTTATTCTGGGTCTATAGAATTAGTGTACATTTAAAGAGACCCTTCGTGGGATTTTGAATCATGTAAAAAGGTTAAGTATTGAGTCAAATATGAATTATGTAACCTCCACACCATATCAGCCTAAGGATTTATTTGGCCCCATAAGAATCCTATAAAAGGAAGGAATTTTAATACATTTGGAGTATCACTTTTGATTCTCTCTCTACTAGGTAGAAGTGCAAAATTATTTTTGTTGGGAAGAAGTGAAAAGTAGGAAGCTCGGAAAGTCTGTTGCTGGGAATCTGAAGTGAATGTGAGTTTGAGGGAGTCTAAGGAGTGAAGGAAAATCGAAATTTTGGTGGTGGTCTTTCTCTGTTTCATGCTCTAGATTGGGAGAATGAATTCTTCCAAGTTGGTATGCTATCAGAAGTTGTTAGTTGCTGAAGTTGCTGCACAGCCATAGTTGTTGAGAAGAGATCAATCTTTTGGAGGGTAGCTTTGTGTGGAGGGAAGGTTTGGTCTTGGTCTAGGGTGAAGAGTTTCAAACAATATTATTGAAAGGAATAATTAGTTTGAATGGGTTTTCCCCTCGATGGGGGTTTTTCCATTCCATGTGCCTACATCTTGTATCCATTATTTTGTGCTACTTCTTTTGGTAATTGCTTGATGAACTAAAGAAAGAAGATATAAAGAATCGTAATAATAAGAAACATCACAAGTAATTATCAAAATCAAGAAAATATTTACTTCCTTTCTGCTTTTCCAACATGGTATCAGAGCTTTGGTGGAGAAAGAAGAAAAAGGCAGATCCATTCGGAGGCACTATCTCAGGGAAGGAATCTATCATATTCAAGGAATATATCTAACTCTATGAAGGGTGAGAACCATATTGAAGGAGAATATAAGTTTAGATCCTGAAAGAAGAGGATTGACCTAATCCTAGAGAAGAACAAGGTGTTGGACTTGGTAAAAGTAAATGCAAAGAAGCCTACAGAAGAAGCCAATGATGATGACAAAGCAAAATTAAGGGATTTAGAATTGGTGGCTATGACTCTAATGGTAGAAGGGATCAAAGACAATCTTATCCCATTCATAGCTAAGATCAATCATGCTCAGGAGATGTATGAAGCCTTGTCGAATATGTTGATTCTTAAGAGCATCAGTCAAGTAGCATGTTTGAAGAATGAGTTGAGGAATACAAATATGAAGAAGGAAGATATTGTGGAAACCTTCTTTGTGAAAATAGCCAGACTTAGGGGTGATCTTTTGGCCATTGATGAGATTTTTCCAGACAAAGAATTGGTGATCATTGCTATATTCAGATTACCACCCTCTTGGAGTGTGTTTTCTTCAAGTTCAATAGTTGGAAATGATCGAGGTGGATATTGGTGGCCACCCACCTATTCCACCTAGAACTCCATTAGGCTTCATTTTTTCCTTGTTTATTTTAGCATTTACTATTTTTAGTATTTTTTCGAGTCCTCAACTTCCAAAGCAGTTTTGACCCCCTAAACGGCCCTTTTTTGAGGTCCAATGCAAGCCCATAGCTATAAGTAGGGGCTTGCCGCAAATACTATAGTACTAAGAGAAACATTTCCAACAAGATGTTGTACATGTCAAATGGATATAATATGACCAAGTTACGACCCTAGGAATTTGGTTGCCCAACTAACTCCAACGAGGCCCACAAACTCTTAGCATTACATCTCCTTGGGTTAGGGTTTTGGTTATTTTAAGGTTTTATATTATTTCTTAATAATAAATAGGCCCTTGAGCCTCATTGTAACATAGTTAAGAGACATGTAGCCACCACATCTCTTCTCAGTGATAAGCTAGCATTGCCTGAGCTAGCTTATTTCCATTCTATTTGTAAGCATAGTTCAATATTTTTCTATTAATGAAATGATGTGTTTTCCTTCTACATCTTTGTATTTATGATTATACCTGTAATTTGTTGCATTCATGTTTATGTTCATATCATTGGTATCAAAGTGGTCTTCTCTTTCTCCATTTTTCTTTGCATGTCCCCAATGAGGTCAGGGTATAAGGAGTTAGGGCTCAATCTAGTTGAAATGTTGCAAGATCACCCTCGCAAACCTTAACGGCCTCCCATGGCGGAAGAAAAGGAAGAGGAGGGGGCATGAGATCCTTTCAAAATGTTGCTCAGGGAAGTCCTCAAGTGAAAGGGGAACACAATAATGGATAACTTTGCCCAAATCCTTTGACAACTACCCATAGGTGATGCATCTTCATCCAACAGCCACTCTGGAGGTGCCACTCCTTTTAAGATACAAGTTAACTTTGATATTCCCATATTTGAGGGCCAGATAGCTTGAGAGGCTATAGATAAATGGTTTAATCTCTTGGAAGGATGTTTTTTAGTTCATGACTTTTCCAATTGGGAGAATATTACTTTTGCACTTCTCAAAGCTACCCCACACATCAAGGACTAGTGGGAAACCTATTGTGAACAAAAGGATGAGATTTGTTGGACAACTAATCCTCAATGGGTTAGTGTGGAAGCCGAATGGACAAAAGGAGTCCAAGAGACCTTGGGATGTGGAACCCAACGGTCACAACAATGTACTATAAATGTATATCTCTTGTTAATAAAAATTATATTCTCATGTTTATCTTTCATATTGTTATGGCTGCCCATGTGTGTTTAACATGGTATCAGAGCAGGCGATTGCTGGTCCTGCTCCAATTTGAGCCACTTGTTTTGTGGTCTCTATATATATGTCAGTTCTGCCTTTCTTCTAATTAGAATTGAGCAGAATTGCCACCTTATAAAGCATTTTACTATGTGCAGACCTGCCAGTTCTGCCCATTACCTGTAACGCTCCATTAATTCATTGTCTGCCAGAAATATGTTGCTTCTCCTACCTAACCTTTGGAACTGTATAAGTTGCACCTGACTTTGGCTATTCTAAGAATCTCTTCTACATTACTTGCGCCCTCTATCTGCCATATTCCTTTATACAGACCTGCGCCTGACAATCACTTGAACGATGAAACGTTCCTCTGCCTGACCCTGCCAGCGCTGTCACTTCTTGCCAGCGTGCCCTGTCTTACTCCTCCTATTTTTAACCCTTTGGACAATTGCTCGTCTTCATGCTGCGGTTTCTCTGTTTGTGGCATTTCCTGTATGTCGTGGTTGATTAGCTTGGCTAGTTCTATTTGCCGCCTGCCCCGTGATTCTTCTTTCATCTTGAACCGGCCATCTTCTACATGCTTTGCAAGCTTAATAATTGTACAAAGAACTTCCTCAACGCCAGGAGCATCAAAATAGATTGCAAGTCTTTGACGCAAATAGATACACTACACACATTTTGCAGACAAACCTCTGCTGATTGCGAAGATCTAGACCTGAATTTCTCCATGCTTTTTGATCCATCATAAGATGGAGCCCTAGAGAGCCTAAGCCTGGGACGCTTTGGTGTATGCCAATAATTCTCATTTTCTGATCCCACGAAGAAGCTATCCCTCTCCCCGCAAGGAGTACCTATCGCGCTCTCTGCTCCATTTTCCGTCAATGATGATGAGTTTGAAAGGTCTATTGGTTTCAGGGGTTGCATAAGCATTAAATTCAACCATGGGTCTCAGGCGGCTCCGCATGGTTGTTGTCCAAATATTAGCAATTTATGTGTTGTGTTGATGCTCATTTGCATCTTGAGGCGGCTCAGCTAATCAGACAAGGGAAGGGGACACGCTGTTGTGTGAGGTTTTACACTGGCCTGTCATCACCATAGTAGTTGTTATGCTGTTGGTCTCTGCTGCAGGAAGAGGATGATACCCTTGATGAAGAGGATGAGGAAGAGCATGGCGATACACTCTGCGGAGCCTATGGTGAAAATTATGCCTCTGACGAGTTTTGGATCTTTTGTGACATGTGTGAGATATGGTTCCATGGTAAATGTGTGAAGATTACACCAGCAAGAGCAGAACATATTAAACAATACAATTGCCCGTCTTGTAGTAGTAGCACTAAACGGGCCCGAGTTTGAGACTGGCATATAGAATACTGTTTTTGTCTGTATTAGTCTAAGACTGATGTTTCCACATGGCCGCTTTAGGCATGGCAACATTTATTGTGATTCACTTGCAATCAGAATGCTGTAAATTTGGTTTGATGCAGGTTGGGAAATTTGCCCCCGGGAATGTTGTATGCAACATATGTATAAATATTCAGTTAGCTGTTTTTATTTTTTATTTTTAAGACTGGCTTGAACATTGTGTGATATGATTGTTAACGCAGTTTTTGTATTTACACTGCCCTATCAAAGTGTTTGTAAGGTATAAATTTGGTGCATACCTGGCATTGAAGTCTAATTGTTACAACAGTCTGTCAGTAATAGCGACTATATAACTTCTCGTATAGCATCAAAGAGACACCGTTCTAATAACACTAGTTTTCAAACAACTCCCAAACTAGTCATACGTTCATCGTGTTACCAGAGTCTATCAAATGCTCAATGAATTTTACCAAAAAGCATATTTTTTAGAAAATATGCACAAAACATTAGCATTTGGGGGCATGATAGGCAGAGAGAAATTAAAATCATGGTAGAGTGCGAAGGGTTCTAATGGA
This sequence comes from Pinus taeda, assembly GCA_000404065.3. Taxonomy (NCBI): domain Eukaryota; kingdom Viridiplantae; phylum Streptophyta; class Pinopsida; order Pinales; family Pinaceae; genus Pinus; species Pinus taeda. The sequence continues at coordinate 45,992 of APFE030015849.1, read as the reverse complement.
GCTTCAATATCCGAGAACTTGATAGCTAGAGGATCAAACTAAGATTCATATTGACACAATGTTGTTGTGACTATTTTACAAGGGTGGAAAATGTGTTCCTGAATATCTCGTGTGGAAAATGTCCATGCTAAGAATGCTGCTCTAGCTACAGGAGGAACATGACCAGAGATATGTGCTCCACCATTTGAGTTTGAATTGGAATTATTCTCCATGTATGTGAACTGAGAAGGGTAAGAGGCATCCTGTACTGTTGTAGTAGATGCAAGTTCTTCTGGTTTGTTGATCATAAAGATCCTCCTTTTGGCTTAGTTGTAAGCTTTTTTTACATCAAGCTCACTAGTTTTATTTCCAACAATTCACTTTGCTACCAGTGGTTTTTTAACTATACTTGCAATAGCTGGAGGTGGAAGACCTACTTCATCTTTAGAAGGAACTGCTTGAGAGACACTGCTGCAGTTTTTTGATACTTTATAAGACTTATATTCAAGAGACAGTTTTGATGAGCTAACGAAATTGGGTGCCAGAACTTGGTCTATTGTAGATGCTATTACTGAGATTATATGACTATATCAGGTGTTGAGATATAAAAGTTTTCAATAAGAACCAATTTGCATTATCTAGTTTGTTGACTCCTTGCAAATTTTGAGAAAGAAATAATTATAGTGTTGAATGAATACTTAGGTTTCTTTTTGGTATGCTTCAAGACTTTCTTGGCCTACTCTAAAACAATTCAAGTTGATCCGGTTTCAGCATCTTCGAATTCTACCTGTTGCTTCTTGTTGCACACTGATCATTTGCTACACATTTATAAGGATATTGCTGTGTACTGTGAGTGGGTATTACTTTTCTGCATTAAGTAGTAGTTCTGATCAGTTTTAAAGGCATAAATGGCCAGAATCAGTGAAGTATTAGAGCTCATGAAAACTCTTATACAATCTACTGTTGATGACACATTACAAATCAGCAAAGGATCTCTCTCAGAAATTCAGATATGTCTACAAAATGCACAGGAAAAGATTGATTTTTTGCAGCTTGAATCTCAGCTACAGCAAGAAGAATTAAAATCGAGGAGTCATTCTGAACATGTTTCTGTTCAAAACATTGAGACTGCAACCCATCAACAGCAAGTCAATAATGTTACAGTTCATTCAGATAAACCAATAAGGTTACATGCAGATGCAGAGGTTCAGCTTGCACTTCCCAAGCCCATCATCAGACCTTGGGAACAACTTGTCCACAACAAGCACAGAACCGGTCTTGGATATGAGAAGGACTTGTCCTTTCATATTCCAGACTACTCAAAGCCCATTCAGTTTCAGAGTGTTGGATTCATTCATGACAATTCACCTACTCCTCATGACAGTTCACCTCCAGTTGTTCCAGACTCTGCCTCTCTTCCACAGCAACAACAACAACAACAACAACAGATTGTGAAATGCCAACACTATGATCGAGTTGGCCATTTGAAAGATCACTGTTTTGATCTTCGTCCATGTAAGCACTGTCATAAAACAAGTCATTCTTCAAACAGATGCTTCAGAAACAAACACCCTGCAAGAACAAAGATTCATCTTGGATGGATTACTTCTTGGCAATGGGCATCAATAGCCAAGAATATATTCCAATCACATGTCAAAACTTGTTCCAGAGTATTGAACAGTCTTGCAATTGAATTTTCTCCATCATCTCACCTTGTATCTGACAGGGGGGGAAATGATGGTCATCTACAAGCTTCAAAGTCACATCAAGCGAGCCTGAGCCACAACCTGCCACACCAGTTTCAGATTTGTAGCCAGAGACAAA
>APFE030015849.1:16105-43690 GCA_000404065.3 Pinus taeda | reverse complement strand
CAAGAGACCTTGGGATGTGAAACCCAACGGTCACAACAATGTACTATAAATGTATATCTCTTGTTAATAAAAATTGTATTCTCATGTTTATCTTTCATATTGTTCTGGCTGCCCATGTGTGTTTAACAAGAGTGAACCCTCGTTTTTTCAGCCGCACCCACTTGGCATTCTTTTTGAGACACCATCAAGGAACAATATTACGTTTTCGGAGCTATGAAGATAAATAAATAAAGTAGACCACGCTATGGCAAGGAAGGGACCAAGATGTGCCATAGTTCACAATTTTTTTCCATACCCTTCCCATAAAGCTCAATATCAAGGATTTTGAGTGAAATTTGGTACACAAGTATCAAAGTTGTCTAGACAAGTACATCCATGACTAGATGGAGTTCCTAGATATTTCCTCACTCAACATGGCATACGAATACACTGTCAATATTGAGTAGAAGCTTAAACAGAAGAAGCAGGACTTTGGATCTACGAATCCAAAGAAAGGAAAAGGCACCCCCAAACCACAAAGCAAAGGATAGAGGCAACGAGTGGCTACCCAAGACAACTTACTAAAGTTGTAAGAAAATAAAAACACCATGAAGATAAAGAAGGACATGGGAAAATGGTGTGAGTTTCATAAGAGCTCCACTCAAAACATAAGTGAGTGTCAGGGCAAGTAGTCACTCGTAGCTAAGATGAAGGCCTCTTTATTAGACGCATCTTCTGACTCTGAGTCATAAGCCAATAAAGGGAATGAAAAATGGAAGCAATTCATTGATGCAGAGCCCAATGCCACCATGACTACGACCAAGATCCAGAAGAATGAGCCTAAAGATCTAGAAGAGGGGAAACACCTCTTCCACTCATAGATGTGGGTGAAGGGTTATCTGTTGCAGTTCATTGTTAACAACAGGAGTCAAAAGAACCTCATTTTAGCAAAGTTCATGAAGCATTTAGGCCTAAATACTATAGCACCTCCACAACCATACACCATCGGGTGGCTTCACCAAGGACGAGATCTCTGCGTTAGCCAATAATGCCACCTTCCCTATAGTATCAAGCTCTTCACAGATGAGGTACTATGTGATGTTGCTCCTCCTAAAGTTTGTGATGTATTATTAGGAAAACATACTTGTGGAATTAACATGTTGTATATGAGTCTCAACCTCACTCTATGATTATTACTTTGGCCAATAAGTTGTATAGGATACCAGATGTAGCCCTGCCTACCACCATCTCTTTTATCACTACAAAGAAATTTAGTAAGATCATTTCCTAGACCAGGAAATTTGTTTTCTTTATGATTCTCCCTTAGGGAAAGAAGAATGTTATGAACACGGCTTCCAGGTAGGGCTCCTACACACAAAAATAGCAAATGAACAAGGTAGTGGGGGAATACAGGGACATTTTAGCCTCACCTACTAGGGTAAATCTACACTGTCAAGTCAAGCACTCCATTGATTTGACCCCAAGTGCACTGCTTCCCAATTAGTCGATCTATTAACGCTCTATTCTCTAGAATGATGAGATCAAGAAGCAGATTCAGGAACTATTGTATAAAGGGCACATCATGCCAAGCTCATCACCTTGTGGGAGTCCAATTATATTGGTACAGAAGAAGGATGGGACCTGGAGACTTTGTATTGACTATTGGGCATTGAACAAGATCATTGTCCGAAATAGGTACCCAATCCTGTGGATTGATGACCTTCTGGAATAGCTCAAGGGGGCTAAATATTTAAGCAATATTGACTTGAAGTTAGGTTATCACCAGGTGCCTATCTAACCCTCCAATGTGTGGAAGACTACCTTTAAATCCAAGGATGGCCTCTTCGAATGGTTGGCCATCCTGTTCAGATTGATGAATTCCCTTGCAACCTTCATGATATTGATGGATGGCATCTTGTGACCCTTCACCCATGCATTCATCATGGTGTATTTAGATGAGATCTTGATCTTTAGGTAGATTTGGGAAGAGAACCTCAACCATATTTGACAAGTCCTTCAAACCTTGCAACAACACATGTTGTGTGCTAACTTGGAGAAATGCACTTTTGGCCTGGCCTAGGTTCAATATTTGGGGTACATCATTGATGAGCAAGGTGTGAATGTTGACATAGCCAAGATACAATGCTTTTAGGATTGGCTAACCTCAACCACTCTAATAGAGCTCTGTAGCTTTTTGGGTCTTGCTAATTTCTATCGCAGGTTGGTGTTGGGGTTCTCTCATATCACTTGGCCTCTAAGTCAAGTCACCAAGGATAGAGTGAAAGAGAAGCTTTTTGGTCTAATCCCCAACAGTAGGAGTTTTCTGAGTTGAATTATTACTTGTGCGTTGTACCAGTACTCACATTACTAGACCTGCAACAACCATTTGAGATTGAGATAGATGCCTTCGAATATGTTATTGGCATTGTTCTTACTTAGCAGGGGAATCTAGTGGCTTACCATAGTTAGACACTCTCAGAAACAGTCTGAAAGTATCCCACTTAGGACAAAGACATGTAATCCATTGTGTAGGACTACCGTTAATGGAAGCATTACATTCTGGGGAAGGAAATGGTCATCCACACAGACCACTGACCCTTGTAGTTCATATAGAAACAAGGGAAGTTGTAGAACGATTGCCATTAGAAATGGTCCACCTACCGGCAACAGTTCCAATTGAACATTACGTAGAAGAAGGGAAGCAAAAATAATGTCATTAATTGCCTCGGCCGACCACCAGTCATGGCGTTGATCATTTTTCTTGATTCCTATGGGTACGTGACTTCAGGGTTGCCACATCTTTAGCAAAGTGATCCCGAATTCGACAACACATACCAGACATTCCTAGAAGGGAAGAAAGTTCCAAATTTTCAGCTTTAGGATGCAGTTTTATGCCACCTAGGACACATCTATGTTCCTTCAAGTGAGCGTTCCAAGATTATTTAAGAGACACACTATAGCCGAGTCACTAGAAATTTTGGAGTAGAGAAAAAAGTGGTGGTATTGCAGAAGTATTTTTATTCATCAAAACTTTGTCAAGATGTTGGGAAGTACATTAGACCCTGCACTGCCTGTGCCACTGCCAAACCAACCATCAAGAATCAAGTCATATATACTCCTCTACCTACTCCTAGTTGACCTCAGGAATCTATCTCCATGGATTACATGTCGGGCCTTCCTTCTACTAAGCATGACAATGATTTTGTTTTCATGGTCATCGAAATATTCTTTAAGATGGCCATCATGGCGGCCTGCAAGAAGAGTACCACAATAGAGGCCATTGCTAAGATCTTCTTTAAGTGAGTTTGGGTACACTTTGGGATCCCACATTCCATTGTCTTAGATCAAGACAACATATTCCTGAGTGAATTTTGGTCAAGTCTCTGGTTGATGTTGGATACAAAACTTACTAAGTTCGTGGATTTACATCCCCAAACTAATGGCCAAACAAAGGTTGTCAATAAGATAATCATACACTTTCCATGCATGTACAACTCAAATCATCCATGCACATGGGATGAAAGTATCCCCTATATCAAACACAACTGCAACAGAGCTCTCCACAGCTTAATGGGCCATAGCCCCTTTTAGGTAGGGCTGGGATTTTAAACATTATGTCCCATTGATGTGGTCATATCATTTGTAGCCACTCAGGTAGATTCAGATCACGTCCATTCCAAAGCTGACAGGGATAATAAATTCACTGAGCACATTCAACATATTCACCACCAGTTCCATGATATATTGGACACAATCAATTCTAAGTACAAGCAATTCCATGATCAGTATCAAGTGTCACACAAGTTCCATGTGGGCAACAAAGTTTCGATACATTTTCAAAACGAGCACCTCATTGGACCCCACTGCAAACTTCGCCTGCTCCAATATGGGCCATACACCATCACCAAGGTTTTTGGTGACAATGCCTTCAAGCTCAACATCCCACTATTCCTTGGTCTTCACCTAGTGTTTAAATATGTAGACTGCCTTCGACCATACTTTCAACCTTTGTTGGACACATCTGACATTGCAGAACAACTCACACCAACAAAGCTCAATCTAGACTGCATGGAATAGGCCACAATTGATCATCTTATGAGCACACAGATCAAGAACACTCACCAATAGAGGATCCAACTATATCAATTTCTCAAAGCAGGCTAACTCCTTCACCAAGGCAAGTGGTTCACCAGGGACCAGGTTCAATAGAAATTTCCTCTCCTCATGGAGGCTCTAAATGCAATGGAGACCATTTATTCCTAAGGGGGGAGGAATGATCCAGGTGGATATTGGTGGTCACCCACCTATTCCACCTAGACCTCCAGTCGGTTTCATCTGTTTCTTTGTTTATTTCAACATTTACTATTTTTATCATTTTTTGAGGTCCTGAACTTCCCAAGTAGTTTTGAACCCCTAAATGACATTTTTTTGAGGTGTGTTGTAGGCATATAGCCATAGGTAACAACATACCACAAACCCTTTGGTACTCAGATAAACCTTTATAACAAGGTATTGTACGCACCAAATGAAGATAATATGACCAAGTTACGACTTCAGGAAGTTTGTTGCTCAACTAACCGCAACGAGGCCCATAAAATAATGGCATTGCATCTTTTGGGGTTAGGTTTTTGGCTTTTAAAGGTTTTTTCTTGTTTCTAAATAATAAATAGGCCCTTAAGCCTCATTGTAACATAATGTAGGGGAATCTAGCTGCCACATCTCTTCTCAGAGATAAGCTACCATCACCTGAGCTAACTTATTTCCATTTTGTTTGTAAGGATAGTTCAATACTTTTCCATTAATGAAATGAAGTGGTTTTCTGTTGCATCTCTGTATTTATGATTATATCTATAATTTTTTTCATTCATGTTTAAGATCAGATCAGGAAAGTAGCTGCTGCCTTTAAAGAATTGTGGATCGCATGTAGTCAAGAAGAATTAAGGATCTCTATGGCTACCAATCCTGAAGAAGTATCAAATGCTTAGGTTTCTCATCATAAAGGAACGAAGGGACCAAGGAAGAAAGTTGACATGTCTTAGATAGATTTCTATCAATGTCATAAAAAGGGCCACTACAAAAGTGACTATCCCAAGAATCCGAGGAATAAGAAGAGAGGAAGAGATCAAACCAACTTTGCATAAGAAGGAGACTCAAAGAGGGTCAAGCCTGAAGAATATGACATTAGAGACTTGCATTATTAATCCCTTTTCTCTACATATCTTATTTTATATGTTTTAGAATTTATATTTTTTTTAACTTATTTTGGAAAATATAGTTTTCTATTATTTTAACTTTGTAGGTTTCCCTCAAGCTATGGAGGGAAGCTCCCAATAACATTAAAAGATAAGTATCTCATGTATTTTCAATTTTGAGCTCATGCATTCATTTAGTTTTGATTATGCTAAATACTAATCACCATTCTCCCTCTATTATATTGATTGGGGAAAACATCCACAAGAAGGGGGATATCTCAAGACAATGTTAGTCAAGAAAAAAACATATGATATGAATTCATTGATTGAAAATATTGTTAACTTGATGATGTATTACTAACCTTGTTATGACTAGTAGTATTGAATCCTGATGATTCTTGTTTGGGTGATTCATCTCTTAATGAATCTACCCACTCAACTCTTATCTAATTTTATAGAACCCTAGACAGGTTCTGGAAAACCCTAACCGAAGGGTATGCTATTGTGGATGCTTGAAACCCTAAGATGATTAGGGCTATTGGGAAATTCTAGTTGAAGTCTTTATTATTATTTCATGTTTGATATTTTGGTATGATCGGGAAATCCTAACTTGTTAGGATGGAATGATAAGGTCTGTAATCTTAGAACCTTTGAAGTTATGGTAATATATAGTTTTCTATGTTTCCACATTGGAACCCAGACCCATTGAGGTTTGGTGGAATGTGTGCACTACATTGGAACTCTAGCTTATTAGGGTTTGATGGAATGTGTGAGAAATACCCTTATATAAAACTAGAATTGAATTAACTGGTATGTGTGTGTTTGTTTGATCAACCACTAGAGTAATCAATTGATTGTGTGTCTAACTCTTATTTGATATTGTTAAGAAGTTGGGTTCAACTAACACATAATATGAAATGTCTTTGAATTATAATGAAATCTAAGCATATATAGATATGTCCTTTTTGGTTGAATCCCTAGCTTGGTCTAGGTTAGATGTGTTAGAGCCTATATTGACCTCAAGCTGAAGGGAGGCAATCCTAGGATAACCACAAACCAAGCCTAACCTAGTAGCTAGCCCTACCAAGTCTGGAGAGGGCTCTCTCCTTGTCAATATTAGTTTGAGATGACTAAATTAAATATGGATTTTAGGCTAGGTATATAGTAGCTCTAGGGTTTTTGGTTGATTTTGATGGTTTTGTTGTTGGATCAAATGGAGCAGGCAGTTTTGGGTTCGGGAAATCAAGTTAGAATTGGAGGGGTGTTCTGTGGGGCAAGGTAGGTAGGTGTTTTAACACTTGGATTTGAGTGATATGGTAGGTCTAAGACTAGTGAGGAGCTAAGGAGGGCATGCAGAGATCATGAGTCCTCTTCAAACAGCTGAAAACATCAAAAACTAAATGTATTCCCAAGGCAGAGCACTATTACCAATGTATCCCACCTATCTATCTTGATTTCATTTAGTTATGAAGAATGAAATAGATTTTGTCACATATAACACATGAGAAAAAATAATGATAGAAGGAGAAACACTGAACAAACACATTACCATAAGAATCCCACAAAAATAGCTGCAAATCCTGGTATATTTCCTTGCCAAACTATTGTAGAGATGTACAATGTAGCTCAAAGCATTCACAAGAGTCCAACCTTTTCAAATGAGGAAGAAAATAAATAATATAGACATGAAAACCACCTATGCTATCCATTAGGGGTCAAATCCAAGAGATAAGGGGTTGTTTCAACCATTTCTAAACTAGGAACAAGAATATAGGTAGTGGAACAGATTGCCTCTAAAACCATGGAAACTGATTCATTCACCCCAAACAATTTCAAAACGATGAATCTACCTTCTAAGGTCATTTTTAATTTACATTTACATGGCATATCATCATTTGAAATCATAAATTTATCCAAAATGAGAGAAAAAATCAAACTGTAGAAAAACTAGGTGAAATTTGGATTTTGGAGCAAACTGGTTCTATGAGTAGCACCACCTATCCTATGCATAGTGCCACTTCTCAGCTGATTTTATAGGCCTCCCTCTTAGCCAAATTGATCCCAATATAGCTCGTTGGGAAGGTATACCTGTCTAGCTTCTAGAAAAGCTTGAATTTTTTCATTTGGAGGTAATTTGCACCCTCCAAAGGGGAATCTCCCAAGACTGCTTCTTGTGTGTCCAAAAAGGGGCAGAGAGATCATTTTTTGATGGATTGATGTCCTAATCATGATGAATCTAAATATGCAAGCCATTCCTCCAAAATGTGTCCCAGTCAAAAGCGTAGCACCGATGGTGCTACGCACCTATTGCAATTTCCTATGTTGAAAAATTTCAAAATTTGAAAATGACAAAATTTCACCAAAACTTGCCCAGATTTGGCACAAAGCTCCCTCATTAGTTGCTTTGATGGGCTAGTGAGACCTCAGCCAAGATTTTTAGCTTTTCATGCTTCTTTTTTCTCCTCAAGGCCTTCCTCAACCTTTCCTTAAGTTTCCTCATCCTTATATTGCATATTTTGTTCTGGGTCATATAGTGATAGGCCATGTGTCAAAGCATATTCTTTTCTTTATTGGCCTTCTCAAACAACTTTTCAAGGTGAATGTTAACCCTTTCAAGCAAATTTTCCCGGTCATTCTCAATCTCTTGCTCAATGGAAGTCATCTTGACCTTTGCCTTCTTTGCCTTTTGCTGTGTTGCCCAACATGTACCTATTTAGCTGAAGATGAAGGCAAAGCCCCTTCCACTCCTTGTGGATATACCATTTGTCTGTGGCCTATATATGAAGTTGAGGCCCCTTCATATTATACTCATATGGCGGCTAAAAAAAGTTTCCTAGTGCCTCTCTCATAGGTCACAAACACTGGCACTCCAACAGTTTCTGTCTCTTGGACCTCTTGTTGTCTTGAAGGTCCACCTTCTTCTTGAAGCACTGATGCAAATACTTGAGGATTTTGAACACTTCATGAGAAATGAAGGTCTCACATGCTATATTAAGTAGGTTTAGCTAATGCAAGGAAATGATTTTAATCACAGAGAAATGATAGATGCTGGTTAGCTACTGGGGGTATGATTTCCTCTTTACAATGAATTTCATCTTCTGTATGTTTCTGAATATGAAGTAGGGGATATCCATCATCCTCACCCTAGTGAAATGCATCAGCGATCTAATGTGGTAGGCATATAGTCTCGAGAACCTACCTTCACAAGTAATACTTGATGATGATCTTCATTAATGGAGCAAACCTATCCTCCAAGAATTTAAAGGGAAATACTCTCCTGAGTTTGTTATGATATTTGGCCTTAATGTAAGGCTCATAGTACTCCTTGTTGATGTACTGACCTTTGTTCCACTTTTCACCCACATTTGGAATATCTTTAGCCTCTTAAATGATAGCTGGTGACAAAGTGAATGTGACTCCAACAATGTTTACCTCATTGTTATCCTCCAAATGTGTCACAAACAACCTTGTTAGTTCATGATGGGATTTTACCCTTTCCACCATTTCACAAAAACTAAAACATAACTGATGTCTGAAACATGCAAGGGAAAATGGGTAGGCTTGCAGCTCCCTCAAGCTAGTGGGATCCTCTCTAATATGTTTACCTCCCTTATGAGGCCTTCTACCCTCTGTGTCTCTCCCTAGAACTATCACTGTGTGTTTCTTCCTCCATTTCATACTCACTATCCCTCTCCATTGTTGTACAGCTGTTTGTCCTTGTGGTAAATGAAGAGTGGTGGATTGATGAATAAGGGTATGATAAGTATGAAGAGATTTAAATAAGAAAACAGGTGAGGGTAAACTAGAATGGGAAAGGGATGTAGGGAGTGTGCAGGTTTGGGAGTAATGGTAGGTTTTGGGAGTATTGTAGGAAAAGGTTTAGGGAGGGGATTATGTATGGGAGGATGAGTTGTCGGGAAAAAATGAAGGATGATATGGGACAACAATAATTAGGGTTTGATATTATGGACAATGGCAATTAGGGTTTAATGTTTACAAAGATAACAAAACCCAAAAATTAATGTAACAACTTTTGTCTGCAAGGAAGGTGGTATTACTTACTTGCAAATGGAAGAGTTTGGGTGTTTTGTAGCAATTTGATGAATTTTGCAGCAATTTGTAGCTCTGAGGACAAGTGTGTAGTGCCCTTCCCAAGTGCGTAGCGCCTATTCTGTGCATAGCACCCGTTCAAAAATTCATAGTGGAGAAATCCCAAGTGCGTAGCGTTGACCCTGTGCATAGCGCCGGGATTAGGTGTGTAGCGCCAGGCAATTTTTATCCAAAACACAGTAAACTGCTTCTCTTTGCTCACTAACACCTTAAATCATGATTTTGCTCATAAACTTCAACTTTAAACAATGAATTAACTTGATAATGAAATGGCTTTTATGTGGCTTGGGCACTTTTTAATTTTTCACTCTACAAAACCCACTTTATAATGTCCATTGGCTTTTTTCAAATGCTCTATTTTCTGGATGCTTGGCTTTTTGCTTAAAATTGATGAACTAATGCTTGATGATCTTTGCTTTTGCAGTTGCATGTCTTTGGAAATATCAGCTGGTGACCAGGAGTAGCATGAGACTTCTTAACTACATATGAGAAATGATGAAATTACATGAAATTTACAAATAAATACAAGTGCTCTATTTTTCGCCTTAAATTGGTTTTGAGGTGAAAAACTTATTAAATTTACAAATTATTATTTTAAAGCTTTCCTGGTGGTTATTGTCTTCCTCATGTATCTGCTTACCCTTATTGATCAATGGTTACTAAAGATTTGACATGGTGAAACCATAATATCTAATAAAACTGAAACCCTAAGACCTAAGACCTATTTGATGAAATAGATTGAAAATGAACCTGGACCTAACCATTGACTGAATCACACATGAAAAGTGGTCAGCAGATTAGTGTCATGAGGGAAAAACTAGAATGTGACTGCCATCAGTTGATCCAATGACCTAATGGGATGCAACTCATTGAGAATGGGACTACTAATATGAATGAAAAAGAGTGAATTTTTATCACTGATGGCAGTGTGTAGGCACTGAAACTAACATTGGCTCCAATGGGGATGGTAGATCCTTGGAGGTGCCAAGAAAACTGTAGACCTAGTAGCCTTATCCATTGGGCATGGAGTAAGAAACAATCTCAAACTGAAATGACACTATGATAATGACTGAAGGCTCAAACTAACCCAAGACTCACAGACTGACTCAAGACTCAAAGACTGATACAAATCACTCAACTTTATAGCCTTAACCTTGGGCCCCAAGATGAAATGAATTGTAACTTTTGAACACTTGCAATGAAAGGAAAATGGTATATACAATGATCACTTCATGATTTTAGAAATCACCTTAAAAAAAGTAGCACTTCAGGAGCCTACCATTGGTTGACTAGTCCTCTTGAACAATCTTGTCCATCCATATCTTTGAGTAGGAATGAATTTTGTCCTCTGTATACAGAAATCTTATAAGGTCCCTTCCATAAGGTTTTAAAATTACCATGGTTGCCTTTATCTTCATTCCTAGCATCCCACAGAAACACCACATCTTCAAGCTAGAATTTATCCCCTTTAGTTTTCTGATCATAGATCTTTTTGATCTTCTCCTACAATCTGAAAGTATTTTGGAAGACTTCCTCCCTTGTCTATTGTAAACCAATCATCTGATTGATTCTTCACTGAAAATCATCTTCCTCACTGCCAACCTCCTGTAAAATTTTCACAACTGGAACTGCAAGGGATGTTAGAAAGACTGTGTCAATTCCATACACTATTTCAATTGGAGACATACCTATAGAATTCTTTTGGCTCACCCTGTCCACCCACAAAGCATTAACTAATTTCTTATTCCAACCTTTCTTATTTGTTTCCAGCAACTTCTTGATGATGTTCACCAATGACTTATTGGAGGATTCAACCAAACCATTACCTTGCAGATATATGTTGTTGAGTGACCCAAGGTAATCTTATACTTTCTGCAAAAGTCGATCATCTTCTTGGATTTGAATGCAGTTGCGTTATCTATGATGATTTTACTATGACAACCAAAACGAGATAAAATGTTTGATTCCATAAATTGAATGATTAGCATGTCTGTTGCATGTCTAGTTGGGATTGCTTCAATCCACTTGGTAAAATAATCAGTTGCTATTAGGATCCACTTGTGTTAAGCCAATGATGTTGGATGGATCTCCTCGATAAAATCGAGTCCCCACTGCTGAAATGGCGCATTGACTTCAACTAGTTTTAGCAGAAGAAGCAACAACTTTCTTTTCCCCTAAAAGACCTGACATTCATGACAGTTCATGACTGTTTTATAGACATCTGAAAATAAGGTTGGCCAGTAATAACCTGCTCTCAAGATTTTGTTTGATGTTGTCTTCCAAAACAAGTGACCACCACAATAACCCTTGTGAAAGTCACTCATCACTTGCTTGGCTTCATCTTCAATTAAACAGTTCAGCAAAACACCTCTTGGATCCTTCCAGTAAAGGGCATTATTCAAAATGTAGAATTTAGTACCTTTAAGTTTGAGAGTTCTACCTTTTTTTTTTGACATTTCCGGAGGTGGTGAGAGGTGCTGAAGTACATACACAATATATGAATACCATGGTGATTGAAGGAACATTTCTGACACTTGAATTAGGGAGCTTTCTTCTTCATATTCGGACATGGCTACAATAAGATTTATCTCTAATGCATGCAAATTTGACTCTGCCATCAACCTCACCAGGCCTTGTCTTTCGATCGGCTTTGTAGTCTTGATCTCCAGATCATATTCTAACATTGCTGCAATCAATTTTCCCTGCCTTCCTTTCGAATCAGTTTGTACCATCACATCCTTAATTGTTGCATTAGGAACATATGCTATGATGTGGGAGTATAGAATATACACTCAGAAGTCTTTCAAAGCTTTGACAAGAGAAAGAGCCTATTTCTCAATTATGTTTTACCTCAAAGTGGAATCTCTAATGGTCCTGTTGAAAAATGCAATGGGCTTTCCTAGCTGATCTCTCTTTTGTATTAAAACCGTTGCCATGGTATGCTCAGATGCAAAAGAGAAAAAAATGAAATCTTGCGTATAATTGGAACTAATCAAAACTGGAGCTATAGATAGAGCATACTAATTAAAATATTTCATAGCATCTTTCATCCATTTTACCACATCGTCCTTCTTTAACATATTAGTAATCTATCTCAAATGCTCAGCTAGATTGGGTACAAATCTTTGCAGGAAATTCATCTTACCATTGAATGCTTGTATCTCTTTCTTGTTCCTGTGAAAATCGATCTACTGAATTTCTTCTACTCTTGAAGGATCAATGCGTATTCCTTCCTTTGAGATAATATGGCCAAGAAACTTCTCGTCATCCATAGCAAAGAGACTTTTCTTCAGATTGAGCGATATGCCAAATTTCTGACATCATTGAAACACAATTCTCAAATGGTATAGATGCTCATCATCTGAATTTGAAAACACTGTCAAATCATCTAAATACACAACTAAAAACACATCCTTTTCATTGGAAAAAGCGATGTCCATTGCACGTTGAAATGTGGCTCCATCATTTTTCAATCCAAATGGCATTTTAGCATAATGAAATATTCCCCAAGGGGTGGTGAATGCAGTCTTATCTTTGTCATCTTCATGCACTAAAATTTGACTATAACCAGAATATCCATCGAGAAGTGACATACATGATGCTCCAACCACTCTTTGGAGGATATGATCCATATTTAGTAGCGGGTAATTTTCCTTCAATGACACTTTATTCAGATTCCGGAAATCAATACACAATCTAATCTCTCCGGTCTTCTTTCTCACAAGAACAAGATTAGAAATCCAATCAGAAAATCTGATCGGGATAATTATACCAGCTTTGTGTAATTTGTTTACCTCTTTTTCAATGGACAATAGCAACTTGGGATTGATTCTTCTCAGCTTCTGTCGAAACAGCTTCTGGTTTGGCTTGATGGGAATAGTGTGCTAAATTATGTCTTTGTTATACACCTTTAGATCTGAATAATCCCAAGAAAACACATTGGAAAATTTAGATAACAATCCAACATATTTAGACTTTACATCAAGAGACAATGTCTTCAACAATTTCACAAACTTGGGCTTCTCGGCTATTCCAAGATTCACATTCTCAACACCTTTGTATGTTGGAACCAAGCTTGGCTTCCTAGCCACATCATATTTATCAAAAAGTTCTTCTAAAGGTATGAGACCTTTAGCAATGATATTGTCTTTCACCTGCAATATTTCCATCTAATTCACCTCAATTTCTGGTTCATCATCATCATAATCACAATATATGGAAGCATCCTTGTAGTTTCATTCATTCTGCAAAAAAATGATTGATCTACTTATCATCCCAAATAGCTACCAATACCTTAGATTGGTGGGAACAGCTGGGCAGTTCTTGACATGGATCTCAAATTTGTTGTTGGAATTCATCGAGATTTTCAAGTTACTTGCAGTAGTAGCAAGGGAATCTGTAATAACATTTTGAGCACGAGGAATGGTTATCAAGGTATAATCTAGAAACATCCTTAAGATATCTAAAACTACATTACGGTGAGCCCTCATCCATGGATGTTTGGCTTGATATTCACCCTTCACTTATCAACTCCAAATCTCCATAGACTGATATCCTTTTTTCATTCAGCTTTTTGGGAATTTTCAAACTTGCAATCAACACTTCATATTTGGCTTCATTGTTAGAACAGTCAAAGGCCAATTTATATGAACAAATTCTAACATTGCTAGGGACTTTATTTGGCTAGAAAATAGGGCTGCGAATCCAAATCCCTATGCTGACACCATCCTTACCCATGGCTCCATCAAAATCCATGCTCCATAAGCCTGTTTCTTCTTCTAAGTGTTTAAATTTTGTTTCATCCTCTTTTTTACCTCGACTTATCTCTTTAATTTACTGTTGTTCATTACCTTTCTGCTATTTTCATAATGCAGACTGCTGAGAGGTACTTGCAATCTTTTATCTTTCTTGGTTAAGAAATGCTCTAAAATTTTCTGAAATCTTTGGCACATCTTCTACTTCAACTAACTAACTATCAATATCGTTCAAAACACAATCGGAATATAATACAAATGACTCTAATTCTGTATGTACAACATTAGTTGGATGATTAAGTGGTTTCTCCTTGCTGGTGATCATGTACTTCATTTTCTTCTCCCTATATAATTTTCTCAATTGACCAAACACAAGAATATTAGCATACGAGAAATCTATTTGTAAAGTCCCTTTAAGATTTGCACCCCCTGATCTAGACAAAAGCATACCAAACTGTGGCGGAATGTCTGCAACAACCACATCCATGAGAGCATTCTTTTCTGGAATTTGGTCTAAAGACACCACAAAGTCTGTGATAAGACCAATACAATGGACTCTATTTGAATCAAAGGAATATAGGTCATGGTACTTTCGAGTAATGTCAAGGCCCAATTTCTCCATAATGGCTTTTGGCATCAGATTATGGGAAGCTCCGGAATCAAACATGGCATTGTGGAGGACATACTCGTGCAATCTAAGGCTTATATAAAATGGAGGAACTTCACTATCCTCAGACTAACCTTCTAAAGCAGGGGCAAAGATGAGCTCAGGGTGATCATTTTCTACATTGACCATATCAGATAAAGTATCTATGTTTCAAATTTTGGACACTTGATTATTATAACTGTTGTTCATCATCAACTGAGTCAAAGGAATTGAAACTTTTAATTTAGCAATCTCATTTTCTAAACTAAACGGTGAAACATTATCTACCTCTTTTACTGGAGGGTCCTTCTTTTTGAGCTTTCCCTTTGTTGCACTTTGCTGATTGGTATTCTCATTTGTAGATGATACTTTGTTGGAGGTTGGATCAGCTGGCTCCTTCCCTTTCTTCTGAATATTCGAGGAGTCACTCTTAGGTTGCACTTCCTTTCTTTTTTGAACCGAGCTAATTGGTACATCTCTGCTTCTCAATGAATATTGTCCCTGTTGGGCTGTCAATGCATTCATATATCCATGCTAATAATCATCTGACTCGACCTCCAAAACTACTTCATTTGCCAATATATAATCTTCATCCTTTTGCACACTAGGGATCTCTGAATATTCTTCGTCTTTCGTGAGATAGATAGGTAAACCATCAGCAGTAAAGAAATGATTTACGTCCACTGCTAGATCATCATCATCTTCACTCTTGATTCCATGTACATAGTTTTGCTACAAAGGAGTTTTGACTTGCTGCTGTGATGACTGATCTTGTGCCTTTTGCTCTCTTCATTTAATCCTAAACTGAGGTTGTTGCTGTCCTCTGAAGTTTGGATTTCTGATTGTAGTTTTAGGCTTGTCTACAATTGTTAACTGATCAAACATATTCTCAATTTTGTGGAGTATATGATCTGCCTTGACATCCGAGGAAGATGCTTCTTCCTTTATAGTCACCTTCTTTTCAGTTTTCATCCTTTCTCTTTTGGCCAACAGATTTTCCTTTACACTCACTACGTTTTTCTGTGTATCCTCAAGTGTGGTAGGATGTCTTTCTCTCAACTGATATGCCATATCAGCATCGAAGACATCAGGAAATTTGATCAATTCTAACCCCATTGGTGGCTTAATTTCAGCTGGAATAGCATTATAAACTGTATTGAACCTTACGCAGTAATCTCAGACACTTTCACCTACATTCTTTTTAATATTTTCATACTCAGATAGAATTTGGAAAGGATTTTCTTTACCTCCCATCAGTCCAGGAATTGTTTATGAAGAACTGGAAAAGTATTGATAGATCCCGCTAGTAATCCTATGAAGCACTTCCGAACCTCGCCTCCAAAGCTCTGTACAAATAACCTCATGGACACATTTTCGGCATCTACGTCATGAATATCAAAGAAGTTGTTCATCCTATCAACATGATGCTACACTGTGAAACATTTAGTGGCATCGAATAGAGGTATCTTAATTTGGTAATCAGTATTCATATCATCCAAATTTTGAGGCAAAATGAGAGGTGCATATCTAGCAGCCATGACTCGAGGTAGATTTGAAACTGGTGTTGGGGAAATAGGAGCAGTTGATGTGACAAAGGTGATGGGTGTGTGAGGGACAATGATAGGCTGATGAGAGAGTGATGGTATGAATGGATTCGACGGATGATTCTTTGAAATATGAGGAAATGATGAGGATGCAAAAAGATGTTGAAGCTGAATCAGATAGCTCAGGGATTCTATCAACAGTGAGAGATGACTCAGGAGAGTTTTGAATATTTTAGTTATTTATCAAGTTGGCTCTTTCGATTTCAAGTTCTCTGGTGAATTCTGGGTCTGTGACTGTGTCTAGAAATTAACTATCAGATGTGGTTCTAAACAGGGAGAGACCAAAGTATTTGTCAAAAGGAAGATCTTCAAGGAACAACCACTCTACTGGGCATGAATGAGATCTGAAAACTGCTCTAGGACTTGATACAATTTCTTGTCTAAGTATCTGAGGGATAATATTAGGATTTTCAAATACAGGAGGAGGATCAGGATCAGGATTGGACCTGGTGTATCTCCTTGAAGCCAGTGTGTTCAAAGTTCTCAAAGGTTTGATATTGCTTTACAACTTTCCAGTTTTCAGCCTACTAAATTCTAAACTTATCATCCAAAAGTTCAAAACCTCTTAATTTTACTAGGGTGAGTTTTCTTTTGTCCCCAGTGGAGTCGCCACTATGTTAGAGGCTAGATTGACCTCAGGCTGAAGGCAAGCAATCCTAGGATAACCACAAACCAAGCTTAACCTGGTAGCTAGCCCTACCAGGTCAGGAGAGGGCTCTCTCCTTGTCAAAATCAGTTTGAGATGACTAAATTAAATATGGATTTTAGGCTAGGTATAGCAGCTCTAGGGTTTTTGGTTGATTTTGATGGTTTTGTTGCTGGATCAAATGGAGTAGGCAGTGTTGGGTCTGGGAAATCAAGTCAGAATTGCAGGGTGTTCTATGGGGTGAGGTAGGTAGGTGTTTTAGCACTTGTAATTGAGTGAGATGGTAGGTCTAAGACTAGTGAGGAGCTAAGGAGGGCATGCAAAGATCATGAGTCCTTTTCAAACAGCTGAAAACATCAAAAACTAAATGTATTCCCAAGGCAGAGCGCCCTTAACAATGTCTTCCACCTATCTATCTTGATTTCATTTAGTTATGAAGAATGAAATAGGTTTTGGTACATATACCACATGAGAAAAACTAATGATAGAAGGATAAACAATGCAAAAACACATTACCACAAGAATCCCACAAAAATAGCTGCAAATCTTGGAATATTTCCTTGCCAAACTATTGTAGAGATGTATAATGTAGCTCAAAGAATTCACAAGAGTCCAAAATTTTCAAATGAGGAATAAAATACATAATATAGACATGAAAACCACCTATGATAGCCATCAGGGGTCGAATCCAAGAGATAAGGGGTTGTTTCAACCATATCTAAACTAGGAACAGGAATATAAGCAGTGGAATAGCTTGCCTCTAAAACCGTTGAAACTGATTCATTCACCCCAAACCATTTCAAAATAATTTATCTACCTTATAAGGTAATTTTAAATTTACATTTACATGGAATAGCATCATTTGAAATCATAAATTTATCCAAAATGAGAGAAAAAGTCAAACTGCAGAAAAACTAGGCGAAATTTGGATTTTTGAGCAAATTGGTTCTATGCATAGCGCCACGTGTCCTATGCATAGTGCCACTTATCAGCTGATTTTGGAGGCCTTCCCCCTTAGCTAAATTGAGCCCAAGATAGTTATTTTGAAAGGTCTACCTGTCTAGTTTCTGGAACATCTTGAATTTTTGCATTTGGAGGTCATTTCCCCCCTCAAAAGTGGAATCTCCCAAGACTACTTCTTGCGTGTCCAAAAAGGGGCATAGAAGTCATTTTTTGATGGTTTTATGACCTTTAGGTGAACAAGATTTACTCAAAAATTTCTGAAACTTTTAGGGATTGATGTCCTCATCATGCTAAATCTAAATATGCAAGCCATTCCTCCAAAACGTGTCCCAATAAAAAGCGTAGCGCCACCTATTGCAATTTCTTGTGTTGAAATTTTTCAAAATTTGAAAATGACAAAATTTCACCAAAACTTTCCCATATTTGGCACAATGCTCCCTCATTAGTTTCTTTGATGGGCTAGTGAGGCCTCAGCCAAGATTTTTAGCTTGTCATGCTCCTTTTTTCTCCTCAAGGCCTTCCTTAACCTTGCCTTAAGTTTCCTTATCCTTATATTGCATATTTGGTTCCAGGTCATATAGTGATAGGCCGTGTGACGAAGCATCTTCTTTTCTTTATTGGCCTTCTCAAGTAGCTTTTCAAGGTGAATGTTACCCCTTTCAAGCCAAGTTTCCCAGTCATTCTCAATCTCTTGCTCAAGGGAGGTCATCTTGACCTTTGCCTTCTTTGCCTTTTACTATGCTACCTAACCTGTACCTGTTTAGCTGAAGATGAAGGAAAAACCCCTTTCACTCCTTATGGAGATAGCATTTTCCTGTGGTTTGTAGATGGAAGTGAGACACCTTCCACTCCTTGTGGAGATAGTACTCGCCTGGCAGTTGCAAAAAGTTTTCTAGTGCCTCTCTCATAGGTCACAAACATTGGCACTCCCACAGTTTCTATCTCTTGGACCTCTTGTTGTCCTTAAGGTCCACCTTCTTCTTGAGGCACTAATGTAAATACTTGAGGGCTTTTGAAAACTTCATGATAAATGAAGGTCTCCCATGGTATATTAAGTAGGTTAAGATAATGAAAGACAATGATTTTAATCATAGAGAAGTGATAGATGTTGGTTAGCTGCTGGGGGTATGATTTCTTCTTTACAATGAATTCCATCTTCTTTATGTTTCTGAATATGAAGTAGGGGATATTCATCATCCTCACAATAGTGAAATGCCTCAGCAATCTAATGTTATAGGCATACAATCTGGATAACCTACCTTCACAAGTAAAATACTTGATGATGATCTTCATTAATGGAGCAAACCTGTCCTCCAAGAATTTAGAGGGAAATACTCTACTAAGTTTGTTATGAAATTTAGCCTTAATGTAAGGCTCATAGTACTTCTTGTCGATGTACTGACCTTTGTTCCACTTTTCACCCATATTTGGATTACCTGTAGCCTCTGAAATGATGGTTGGTGACAAAGTTAATGTGACTCCAGCAGGGTTTGCCTCATTGTTATCCACCAAATGTGTCATAAACAACCTTGCTAGTTCATGATGGGATTTTACCCTTTCCACCATTTCACCAAAACTGAAACATGACTGATGTCTAAAACATGCAAGTGCAAATGGGTAGGCTTGTAGCTCCCTCAAGCTAGTGGGCTCCTCTCTAATATGTTTACCTCCCTTATGAGGCCTTATGCCCTATGTGTCTCTCTCCCTAGAACTATCACTATGTGTTTCTTCCTCCAATTCATACTCACTATCCATCTCCATTATTATACAACTGTTTTTCCTTGTGGTAAATGAAGAGTGGTGGATTGATGAATAAGGTTATAATGAGTATGAAGAGATTTAAATAAGAAAATAGGTGAGGGTAAACTAGAATGGGAAAGGGATGTAGGGAGTGTGTAGGGTTAGTGAATAGTGTAGAATTTGGGATTAATGGTAGGTTTTGGGAGCATTGTAGGAAAAAGTTTAGGGAGGGGATTATGTATGGGAGGATGAGTTGTAGGGAAAGAATGAAGGATGATATGGGACAACAGCAATTAAGGTTTGATATTATGGACAACAGCAATTAGGGTTTAATATTATGGACAACAGCAATTACGGTTTGATATTATGGACAAATCTTGTCTGCAAGGAAAGTGGTATTACTTACTTGCAAATGGAAGAATTTGGGTGTTTTGTAGCAATTTGATGAATTTTGTAGCAATTTTTAGCTTTGAGGATAGGTGTGTGGCACACTTCCTAGGTGGATAGCACCTATCTTGTGCATAGCGCCCATTCAAAAACGCACAATGGAGAAAGCCTAGGTGCGTAGCGGCAATCCTGTGCGTAGCTCTGGGATTAGGTGCGTAGTGTCAGGCAATTTTTCTCCAAAACACAACAAACTTCTTATCTTTGCTCGCTAACACCTTAAATCATGATTTTTCTCATAAAATTCAACTTCAAACAATGAATTAACTTGAGAATGAAATGGATTTTACGTGGCTTGGGCACTTTTTAATTTTTCACTCTACAAAACCCACTTTATAATGTCCTTTGGCTTTTTTCAAATGCTCTATTTTTTGGATGCTTGGCTTTTTGCTTAAAATTGATGAACTAATGCTTGATGATCTTTGCTTTTGTAGTGGCATGTCTTTGGAAATATCAGCTGTCGACTAGGAGCAGCATGAGACTTCTTAATTATATATGAGAAATGATGAAATGACATGGAATTTACAAATAAATACAAATGCTCTGTTTTCGACCTCAAACTGGTTTTGAGGTGAAAAACTTATTAAATTTACAAGTTATGATTTTAAAGCTTTCCTAATGGTTATTGTCTTCCTCATGTATCTGCTTACCCTTATTGGTTAATGGTTACTGAAAATTTGACTTGGTGAAACCCTAATACCTAATGAAATTCAAACCCTAAGACCTAAGACCTATTTGATGAAATAGACTTAAAATGAACCTGGACCTAACCATTGAGTGAATCACACATGAAAAGTGGTCAATAGATAAGTGTCATGAGGGAAAAACTGAAATCTGACTACCATCAGTTGATCCAATGACCTAATGGGATGCAACTCATTGAGAATGGGACTCCTAATATGAATGCAAAAGAGTGAATTTTGATCACTGAAGGCAGTGTGAAGGCATTGACACTAACAAGATGTATTTATGTCATTGGGCATATGATACGCTTATGTGTGGTTATGAATTCTTAGATATGTTTGATGACCTAGTCATTGGTGGTCATGAGTCTTAGGATTTAATGAAGTCCTTCTCTGAGATTCTAAGATGATGATATCTAGAAAACTAGGGTAACTAACCATAGTTAAGTAACATTTTCTAATGTGAAATGTAACAATTTGAGATCTATGCATGTAGTGATCGTTGAAATAGAATTCTAAGGTTTTGGAATTAAACCTTAGTCAAAATAAAATATTTGGAATATAATGATTTGAAATTTGTATAAGTTTTTTGGATTTTGTGAAAAATGGAATTCTAGGGTTTTGAAATTGAACCTTACTCAAATTAGAAATCTCTGATGAATATTTGAGATTTGTGAAAGAAATCGTTGAAATTTGATTTTTTTGTTGAGTATGATGATTGCTCATAAATCTAGGGTTTGTAACTAACCTCAATACTATTTGGTCATGTTAGTGACTGGTTGATGATTGATTGAAATTCTCAGGGCTTGGAACTAACCCTAGTGGAAGTTGGTTAGGTTGATGACTAAGTTGTGTTTGACTTTGATTGATTTGTTTCTATGAAATATAGGATTTATATGAATCCTTGGTGAGAAGTATAACATATGTATTTTGAAAGGTTGTTATATGCTTTGAATATCTATATTGTTTCTAGGGTTTGATATATGTTTTAATAAGGTATGCTATATCTTTGGAAGACACATTGAAACCCTAGATGGAATGAGTGATCTTATGAAGGAGTCTAGGGTGTATAAAGTCCTTAGCAAGACGTTGAAGAGTATATGTATCTTGTTTCTAATTAATTTTGGCTATATGATATGAATAAAGTTGAAATTATTCCATGTTTTTGATATGGCTAACATCATGCTTCTATATATTTGGTTGTTCTTGCTATCTAAGTTGTGCAGGCACAAAATATTCAACTTGGTGAAGATGTTCGATGTAACAAGCAAGTTATGTTGGTACACAATCTTCAACTTGGTGAAGATGCTCGATGTGACAAGCATGATGAGGATGATAATAGCTTTGATGAAATATTTGTAAGCCATGAAATATTCTCTGATGTCAAAAATAAGAAGTTGATCTCCAGGAGGAAGCATGAATAGAAGGGATCTCCCTAAGATTAAAAGGGATTCTAGATAGAGGGGTACTTCCTAGTTGAGAGGGAGTGATAGATATCGTTCTCTGATTCATGTGTCATGCACAAGACCAGGAATAACAATCGTAAGCACGAGTGAAGGCCATGGAAATGAAAAATGAAATTGGATAATACACTTTGAAGTACTGTTGAAAAAAGGAAAGAAGGATCTGACTGGAGATTATGTTGTTGCATATAAAGTAGGAAGAAAAATTAATGATTGAGGAATCTTCTGTGAAATATTTGGTTCATAGTCTTACTATTGAAAATTGAGAAGTAACATATGTTTCCTGGAAGACCATAGAGGTTTGTATTTTATTATGTACATATGAAAGTATTTTATTAATTGAGGTTGTGTTTGTATAGGTGAATCTATCGAAGGAAAGCATGATGGTTACCAATTAGTTTGATTGGGAGAGATTGTTTATTCTTGATCTGCTAGATCAAGGGGCCTTGAGGATTTGTGATTGAAGCATTCATTGGGGAGACATCTAGTTGGAACTTTGTGTTGATGTCTGAGTCCCCAAAGTTAGAAAGGTCGTGTTGATTATTGAGCTATGTTACACACCTTGATTTTTGGGTTGGTTGTTAGCAAGTAAGCTGGATGGTACCTAGAGGGGCTAAAATCTTGAGTCCACCTTAGTCCTACATGGATAGATTTCCATAGTCATTAATCTAGTCCATGGCATTGTGGTGCCTAAAGTTCTTCATGGTTCATATAGTTTGAGATCGTCCATTATATATGTACATTATGAATACCTCCCTAATTAAGAGGGAATGTTGGAAAAAATAACTATGTTTGGTCTTTAATCATGTACTTGAGTCATTATGTAATGTACTTATCAAAATAATAAAGAAAAATTTATTATTATTATTATTATTATTATTGTGACTTATTAAAGCATGGTTTCATGCTTGGGTCACCATGTTTTAGGTCAAAGTCCCTGTTGAGGACTTCTAGAATTTATTGTGGGTCTATAGAATTATTGTACATTTCAAGAGGCCATTCTTAGGCTTTTAAGTCATTAAAAAGGTTAAGTGTTGAGTGAAATATGAATTATGTAACATGCACACCATGGCAACCTAAGAGAAGATCAAGTCGGTGTAAGAACCCATTCGAGCCCACAAGAAACCCATAAAGGAAAGGACCTTGAATTCATTTCAAGTATCACTTTTCATTCTCTCTTTACTTGACAGAAGTGAAAAAAACTATTTTTTGGGTAGAAGTGCAAAGTAGGAAGCTGGGAAAGTCTATTATTGTGAAGCTGAAGTGAATGAGAGTTTGGGGGAGTATAAGGAGTGAAGGAAAATTGAAATTTTGGTGGTGGTATCTCTCTGTTTCATGCTTTTGATTGGGAGAACGAAGTCTTCCAATTTGGACTGTTGCCAGAAGCTGTTAGCTACTACAAGTTGTTGCATAGTCAAAGTTGTTGGTAAGAGATCAATCTTCTCGAGGCTAACTTGGTGTGGAGAGAAGTTCTGGTCTTGGTTTAAGGTGAATAGCCTCAAAGAATACTATTGAAAGGAATAATTACATTGACTGGCTTTTCCCCTCAAGGGGGGTTTTTCCCTGACATGTGCCTACATCTTGTGTTCATTATTTTATGCGATGTTAGTTTCGGTAGTTTCTTGATGAATTAAAGAAAGAAGATATAAAGAGTTGTAATAATAAGAAACATCACAAGTAATTATCAATATCAATAAAATCTTTACTCCCTTTTTTATTTTCCAACACCTCGTAATTGCTTCCAAAATTTTTTCACCCATGAAGCCAATTTGGTTTACTTGTGGGGGATTTGTGTAGTATCTGGTGGGCTCCAGTATTGCAGCAATGATGTTGCAACTCTTGGGACTCCCTTCTTTACTTTTATCAACCTAGTTGTTTGTAACAAACTTGGAAGCGATAGTGTTATATGCACAAGTACTAGCTCTTGCTGTAGGCTATCACTTGATTAGCTGGCACAAGTTTGCTAGGAGCTTAAGCCAACTTCTATGAGCTCTTAGAAGAAGCTTTTAACTATTATGGATGAAATCTAACTCAAAAGATGCTAGTCTACTTGCAGAAAGAAGCTGAAAGCTGAAAGGAAATGCAAACCCTAACAAACCCTAGTTTTACCGGCTAACCCTACATGTGCAAGAAAAGAGATGAAAGCTGAGGAAATGGACGCCATTGGATCTTGGAAAGGTAAAATGAATGTGACTAAGCTACTTCTAAAGGAAAATATGGAAAAAACATCTTTTTACATTTTTGAGTAATTTTGCAGAATTATTATGAATGTGCTTTAATGATTTTTGACTGTGCAGAGGTTGATTGGCAAAAGGAAACGGAGTGGGTGCTTGCAGGAGGTTCAAAAGGTGAGAAGAGGGCCTAAGGGATCCCTAGCACCCTTCCAAAGAGTTTCACAGTGATCAAATCTTGAAAAACTGCTCACGTGCACTCCTACAGGAAGTCTACAGCAGTTCTACAGGATGTTCTACAGGAAGTCCTACAAGAAGAGCCAAAAGAGGATTTTAGAGGGTTGATGGTGGAAAAGCGGTGGGAAAGTGGAAATGGAGGATGGATGAGGATGTGAAGGGGTCTAAGACCTGGTGAATGAAACTAGCGAGTGATGAAGGTGGTTGGATTTGTTCAAGGATGAAGGGAGCATTGTTGCAAAAGAATGTAGAAATTAGGGAAAATTGGAAAAGTCAGGCAAATGAAGGGAAGGAATCTTGGATTAGGGGTTGGAGCAGGTTGTATGATGGAGGAAGGATAGGTAGGGATGTATTACAGGTGCTCTGCACACTATTTTCCAAAACTGATTGAACAAAGACTAGAAAAACCAGAGATCTATCTATTTTGACCTAATTTGACCTAAAAACCAGAAATGTGATGAACAGAAGTTTATAGATAGGAAATCATGCAAGATAACTATGGAAACTAAGCATGAACAGATATAAACATACAAGTAAAACTGGTATCAACTTTTCCAACTAAAAATCTAACACTAGAAATTGCATGGAAAGGAAAAAATAGTGTTTTTGTGGCAACAAGTATGCCTTGGTCTCAACTCATGGTCCCAAGGAGGGAGAGGTGAGATCAAGGATTGCTTGATGGCATTTTTGCAGATATTTTTTGTTACCAAACTGTCAAATCAACCTGAAGCATGAAAAGCTATTTTAATCATCAAAAACAACCTAAGTAACAAAACAAGATCTTAACTTAAATAACAGAAATTATTCTATGAATGCAAGGAAAACACATAAAAGTACACAAAAGGAGGTACTGACACTTGGGTTCAGCCCAAACACAAGAGCTACAGCCTCCTAAGAAAGATCAGAGCTGGTGCAAAGCTAAATTCATCTTTATTGATCAAAAAATAATAGTTACATCCCAAAAACTGTCTACAAGAAAAAGCTCGAAAATGTGCTGATATAGGGCTGCACTAGAGTGCAAAAATAGACTAAAAGAATGATTAAAATCTAACTAAAATCTAACAAACTAAGCTGAGGCCCTAAGCCATCTTATTTATACAAATGGGAACCTCCAACAGTCCTCCTAAAATCAAGCAACACGACTTCCTGGAATTGAAGATAACAACAATCCTACTTGACTTTCTTGGCTGCCCCTTGTGCTCTTAGTTTTTGATGGAAAATCCGAGGTAAGGGCTTATAAATGAAGGGGAAACCCTCCTACAAATCCTCTCCCTTGTTCTTCCATGAATATGGCTGCCAAGTGCTCATTAAACCTTTGATTTTGTCTCAAAATTGACCAAAAATCTACATAAAGCACACATTAGACTTTTTGGCATAATGACTAACCCAATGCACTCTATTAGCATAAATATGATCAAAAACATGCAATAAACTAATCAAAATGGTGGATTAAGTTGAATTAAGAGGTAAAATGAGCCCATATAATTACCCATTTCTGGGCTCATCAGTGTCGCTTCACTTGTACAATTTTCCCTAATAGTTACTATAGTTATATCCCTCCTTCATTTATGGAGTATGGGTGTTATGGAAGGGTTTATTCACAATGTTATTCACTATGCTAACTTTATTTTATATTTGACAACCCCATATGCGTAGCTGCCTAACTTTGGTGCATCCTGATAATTAATATATTCAATGCGCAACTATGTTTTGTTCCTATTATCTTATTTTTTTCCAAGTCTAATTATAGTCTAGAGGAGAAAATTAACTCTTTGCTAGTTTTAAAGTTGTGTAAACTTGATTGACTTAAATTCAATATTGCTGTGGGTTTCCTTCTCTTACGAGGAAGTTCTTGACTAGGCTGTATAACATTGAGTATACAACCTCAACCACTCTCTTGAATTTTTATCATTTAAACATAGATTTTTTCCTTCCTATGTTATGCTTCTTACCCAAAGAGTGCGGTAGATATTATTTATTTTTTTATAAGAGAGATATGTAACTAGTCTACCTTTCAACACCATAAATATTATGAGAGCTTACGACATACTACAATACTAGTTCCTACACATACACAGTTATAGTCTTATCAAATCATACTTTTTAACTCAATAAAGGAATGAAACTTAACATCTTCTTAAACATATTATACAACTAAGACTTCAATCACACCAATAACTAAAGGACATTCATAAGCCACCTGCATACTCTTATTCTAATAATTGTTATACATAATTCATCAACTCAAAATATTGATTGTAATTAGATTTCTTAAATGTATCTATTGTTGGAACTTCACTTGGGAAAGCACAGTTTCCTCCTGACCATGAACTAAATCCACCAATTCCCCCTGAGCTAAGATATTCTTGCCAATCGAATAAAAACCCCTTTTATTGTAGAATTGAGGCTTCTGTGATCAGTCATGTTTATAAGAAGAGCTTCAGCGTAAATCACATGATAAAGACCTTTGTCGACGCGTTTCGAACCAACCAGTGTGGTTCATCGTCAGGACAAGTTGAAGCAACAGATCCAGCCTAGCAAGATAAATAGTCCGAGCAGAGATTCCAACGACTAATTTAACGGCTAACCTAACGGCTAATTTTTCTAATTGACCCAAGCCAAACTTATTTTAATAAAATATCGCTATTGTTGTAAATTAATATTATTATAATTTATTTTATGGTACTCAGATAAAATTAGGTCCAAGTTATATAAATGTATGGAAAATTAAAAATTATTTTTATAACCTATTTAAACTAATAATGTTATCTATAAATTATTGATAATATTATATGTATTAATTTAAATTAATTTCATGGGAAAAAACTAAATTAGGTAAGAATATCAATTCAAGGCTAGTTATGAAATTAATTTATTGATTAAATTAACATTGATATATTTATATTTAAATATTTTATAAAATTCTTTATATAAAGTAATTATATTATATGTA